>JAUCMT010000160.1:2709073-2728076 GCA_032357475.1 Enteromius thamalakanensis | reverse complement strand
CACATATAAACCTGTTTTAAGAGACTTGTTAAACAATATTAGCAACCCTTAAAATGGCATAATAGGGGCACTTTAAAGCACTTGCAGAACAGAACAGAATAAAATTTTAAAAATAAATAAAATGTAGTGTACTCCTCACACAAAATAATACTTGTGAAACATACAAATTAATATTTTCATGTTTTTTTTTACCCTCATCAGCTTCACTTCAAAATTACCTTCTCCTTTACGAAAACAAGCAGTGCAAAAATTCTCCAGAATATCTTGATTTTATTTATTTATTTTTAGTTTGGACATAATTGGACATAATGACATAATTTTTAGGTGACCTACAGAACGTTTTAATTTTGTTGTTTTCAATAAAAGTCATGAAAAAAGCAAAGAACCATAAATAACTGTCACATCTTTATTGTGCATTTGAAAAGAGATATCATGCCTGGATATATGTGCTGTTGCTAGCCACCCTAAACCAAACAACAAAGACACACACACACCACATAATTGAGAGTTTGAGGCAGTTTGAACCCTGCACTTAGATTTTAGTTTTATAGTGTGGATAACTCCCATTCCACAGACACACACACACACACACACACACACATTGTTTCCATTAGCTCAGAGTATCCTTGACAGTACCGAAACCATGCATGTATTTCAGATCAATCCAGACCGCAGTAAAAAGTGCAGACCTCTCATGAAGGTCGGAGAGGTGGCGAGTGAAGACTTTAAAACCTAGACATGCAGCGTCTGCTAAAAAAGTTCATTAAACAGTGGATTAACAGTTGAGTTGTTTACCTTGTATCTGGGGTATGTAGGGCGCCAATAATTTCCCTCTTTTCTTTTCATAGCCTTTCTGTGTGATGTCACCTACAGAGAGAGAAAGAGAAACAAAGGGATTGTGATGAATCATGTATTTTGTGTTTGAAAAGCTGGCATCACATTGCTCAGCGTCAGCCCATCACCCTGGCACAGCAGGGCACAGAGAAAGTTCACCGGGCTGCTGGTGCCCGTAAACACCCAGCTGCCGTTTAGTAACCACAATACACTGCAAACTGGCTGCACACAGACTTATTCCCAGAACAAATAAACATAACAGAGGCTTTCAATATTCACTCATACCTGAGCTCATAACCATCCTTTCCTAAAAATTCTTGATTTATCAAAACAACCCTGATGAAAAGACAATACTGGACTGCAATAATTACCTAAAGGAACAATCCACTTTTAAAAAAAAAAAAAAAAAATAGGCTCATTCTCCAACACCTCCAGAGTTAAAAAATTGAGTTTTATCGTTTTGGAATCCATTGAGCCGATATGGCGATAGCACTTTTAGCATAGCTTAGCATAGATCATTGAATCGAATTAGACCACAAGCATCTCATTTAAAAATGACAAAAGAGTTTAGATATCTTTCTTCTGTAGTTATATTGTGTACTAAGAGTGACAGAAAATGAAAAGTTGCTGTTTTCTAGGCCGATATGACTAGGAACTATATTGTCATTCTGTCATAAAAATCAAGAAACTTTGCTGCTGTACTATGGCCGTAGCCAGTGCAGTGATATCATGTAGTACCTAAAAACAGCCAGACACCAGCCAGACCGATACAGGATTTTAAAGGCCTATATCGATATGTGTTGTTTTTAAAATCCGATATTCTGATATATCGGCCGATATTTTTCTTTTTTTTACATTTCATTAACGCGATTCAAAACATTAACAGATTTCCCTAACATTAGTTATTTGTAATTATTTATGAGTTTAAACTAACATAATATGTAACATAAAAAATAAATTTTTGTCACAACAGAACAGAGGAACATCAAAAACTTTCTTAAAACTTTCTAACTGAGCCTTTTTTTTTTTTTTTTTTAAGTGGAGAGTTCCTTTAAGGAGCCTAATATAAGCTACGTTTGTTCATAGAGCTATATACAGTATATTGATTCGATTCAGCAATATGAAACCATATTTCATAATATCCAAGAAAACACTGGTTATACATATTTTTGCAGTGGAAGATTGAGGCTGGTTAGTGTTAATCTGGTTAACCAATCAGCATGGTCCTTTTACTGACAGACAGTGGTCACAAAAATCTGGACACATAAATGTGATTACATCAAATAAAATATAGAACCAATTAACTAGGGTTTATTAATACTTTTATTCAGTAAGGATGCATTAAATTTATCAAAAGTGACAGTAAAGGGTTTACATTGTTACAAAAGAATTGTTTTCAAAGTCTTCTTCTTCTGAACTTTTACTAATCAGAAGTATCTGGACAAAATGCATAAATTGCTACAAAAATATTAAAAGTATTGCTGTTAAGTGATTAATCAGGATAAATCATGTTCAAAATAAAAGTTTTTGTTTGCATAATATATGCGTGTGTTCTGTGTATATTTATTATAAATATAAATACACATTAGCATGTTCATGCATGTCCATATTTATATTTTTCTGAAATATGCACATACATGTGTGTATTTATATATGCATGATATACACACATATACTTTATGTAAACAAAACCTTAGTTTGGATGCAATTAATCACGATTAATCATTTGACAGCACTAATAAAAATAAAATGAAAAGATCTACCAAAACCTAGCTTTTGAACGACAGTATAGTATTCAACAGAAGAGAATTATAAAGCATGTACAAAACACCTAAACACATGAAGCGATTTTCCTTCTGTCTATTCTAGCAGCAGATATTGCTGACAGCAGTCTGGTCTAATACACACACAGGCCTAATTACAGGCTGTCTGAGACACATGCAATTTTATAAACTAATGGAGACCTTTCCGATCAGTAATGCCACCACAATGCAACACTTAAGTTACACTTCAATCACAAGAATGCTGAAAATCAAACAAATGAGATGCCAAATATAAAGCTAAAAACAGTCCCTGTCATGGTCAGTGAGTCTTTTCTGATTGATGATCATTTGTTTGATGGGGTCTGAGCATATGAGACGTCTGACATTTATTATACCAAGCGCACAGCTGGGAATATTGACATGAAACCCACAATCAGACATTATAATGATAAAACAGGCCAAATATGCATGAAATCAATGAACAACCCCAAGTGAACCGGCCAATCAGGTCACGTTGACTGGTTTGTAGGAGTATGACAGTGCTGTGGCTGTGAGAAAATCAAAGATGAGGATTGAAAATGAACTCTGCTGAATGTGTCACACTGGTCCTGTTTGGGAATGCTGAAACACTGTGTCGGGATGCTTATTCCCTTGTTATCCTGCATCACCCTGCTTCCCTCCAAGGTCCAAGCCTGTAAAGGAGCTTTTTCTCCTCCAACAAAAGCCATATTGATTCAGCGTGGAGGCCACGGCCCGGCTGACTGACACCACTAAAGAAAAGTACGGCTCCCAAACAGTCCCTGACACATTCCCCTCCCTGTGCCTTTCCCAGCCGTCCGGAGAAGACGATAAAAACCTCCTCAGATCACCGGGAGGGGGGTGCTGGGAAAACATACCACTCAAACAGCTGGGTCGCCAATCAACACTGCTAACCTGCAGTTCACAACAACCACTAAACCCTATCTTTTCACCTCAAAGATATGCCAAAGCTGACACCGAAAGCTAGAAACAAGACTCATCTTACTGAGATTTTCGGCGGAGGTGTGATTAGCAGACACTGTCGCCAGTGTGTACAGATGCCCCTGAGTCACCATCAAGAGCTGAGAGGTTTACTGTCTCCAGAGCGAGATGTGGATCATGCAAACAATGCTCTACTGTAGCAGAGCTCAGGCAGCTGACCTGACGCATGCATTGTCTGCTCAAACACAGAGCGTGGTGCAACACACAATGGATGGCTATTCTTCTGCCTACACAACCTCTCTGAACTACCTCCTTCTGTTACAGGAGACCTCAGCTCATCCAGAACACAGTGATGGGCCACAGATTAGAGAAGATGGAGTATAAGTACAGAATGCAGTGCTGAGAAACAAAGCATCTCACAATGCATCAATAGAAACATTATTGCCGATAAGTCATTTTTTCTAGTTAACCGATAAATGGCTTATGTAAAAATAATATACAATTTTGTCTAAATAAAAAAAAAGTATTGAAAAACTAAAATTCATAATGATATGATCATATCTTTTTTCATGTTAAGCTGGATAACTGGTAAATGGATAACCGATAAATTATAGGTGTGTAAGTGTTCTGTCTATAAATAAACAGTCTATGTAAAAACACTACAAGCTAATCTTAAGTTGATCAATACCAATAAATCAATATATCTTTTTTCATGTTAAGGCTAATAACCCATAAATGTCTCGTAGTAAAATTTTATGCTATTTTAAAACAAACAACAACAACAACAACAATACCGATAAGCCGATAATTTCATGTTAAGGCCAATAAACCGATAAATGGCTGATATTAAAATCTGTATTATTTTGTCAAAATAAATAAAATCAGCATCTGGTAGATTTATTTTTTTCATGTTAAGGCCAATTACCAATAAATGGCTGTTATTTAAATTTGCCACTATATTTTCTAAATGAATATGGTCAAATTTAATCTAAAATCTATTATTTTAAATGCTACAAGTTTAGGCATCATAACTTTATAATATACAGCGTGAAATTTGGATATTCATTTTGAGAAATGCTTAGCTTTTAATGATCAACTTAAGTGAATACCAACTTAAGTGATAATGGTAGAAGTAATATAAATGTAAAAAAGCGGAAATGGACATGCTTAGTTATATTAGTTAATTAGTCAATGCCACTGAATGCCATTACATTTAAATTATATATATGTATATATATATATATAAATGTGTTTATTTACCCACACTGATCAATAGGAAGCCGCTTGGTTGGAAAATGGCTTCTACTGTACGTAGGATGTCCTTCATATATCCCTACTCTATTGACAATAAACTTTGTTGCCAAAAGTTTGCTAAATTGACCATACATTCACATTAGCCACTGAAAGAATGTATATAGTAATCAAAAAAGATGTTAATAACAAATATTCTGGATTATGAGAACACCTGGCCAATGATCAGAAGGAGCAGGAGCTTTGAGATTCTGTTTGAAGATTCTGTTTTAAATGATGCTCTAGTTCAGAGAGCTTGAAGATAAAAGTCAAAGGTCAATGCTCTCTCCCTGTGTGTGCGGTCAATAAGAGGTGATGGTGGTATGGCTGGGGATCAGGTGCAGATCCATCCCACATCAAACCATAAGAATTGGTCATTAGCTGCTGACAGTCAGGTGGCCACAGCTGCCACACAGACACTCTCCAGCTCATTTATATCTGCTGAACTGAGCTGTGTGAATGCAGAGGTGAGACTTCAAAGATCAGCGTGCTGTGCCTCATAGAATCAATTGAGGAGGTACCAACTGATCATTAGTGTACATTAAGACCATAAAAGTGTCCTAAAAAGAAAATACTTATGCATAATGCTTGTACATTTGTGCTGGCCTTTATAAAAAACAAATACATATCACAGTTGGATAATATCAAGCCTGGCAGAAGTCTGTCTGCACTCTTTATGCTAATTCTGTGAAGAACTGAAGAATTTTACACTAAGAGCTCAAATTTGATCACTGCACCCCTATGATATACAGTATCCAACCCAAAAATGCCTCGACTGCCTCTTTCTTATACATCATCATCATCATCATCATTACTGTGACTGGTGTCTTTTGCCCATCACTCACTATTTCAAATTGTCCTCTCAGTCTTGACTCTTCGTCTCCATAAAGTTTTCGCCACACACCAGACGTGCATTTATGTGCATTCCTCTCACAGACTGACCCAGATTTCTGTCCAGAGGAATAATTTCTCATTCTGCCTGGAATGAGAAACTCGAGCACTCGCTGGCTCTCATTTACAGGTGCCACTCCATCTTGCCCAGGTGACAAATGGGCTTCTGAGCAGCTACAAAACTCCCAGCACTCTCCCCCATGCTTCAGATGACTCTAATTGACTGCTAGCTATTGAACAATACAATAACTTCCTATTTCCAGTGGTTATAGGTAATTCCAACCAGTTACGTGTCCAGATTCAAGGTATCTTTTTTATACTTTCTTCAAAGGCTGAAATACACTACACAGGTTACACACACTTTAGCAGCCTAGACGAGTCCAAACCAAGTGTGTGACTGGCACAGACTCCAGTTTTTTTAGTTTCAGACTATGATTACATCCACTTTGAGGATATTACACATGATATTTTGTCTCTGAACATGTTTGAGGTGCATGAGTTTGTTGTGTTTGTAATAGGAAGGGATCCTCAGTAATTCAGTGTTAGTGATGCCAAGTTTTTCTCTGTAACCATTTACAAAGTTGGCAAGTGTATGATGCCTGGTGTTTTAAAATCTGTTCACATTTTATAGTCTTACTGAAACTCTTATTATAGTCTCTGTTTGTTTCGTTTTTTTTATGCCGTCAAATTTTGTATTAAAAAATAAAAATAAAAAAAGATACATGGGTCAAAGGCAAAAAAGGGTTTAAGCATACAAACAATAAGTGTAACACTGCTTTAAATTGTTGTTGTTTTTCCCCTTAAAATTAAAACCTCTTCTGTTTAACCTAGAGTAATATAAAATTTGTTAAAAAGTAAAAAGTAAATACCGTACTTCCCCCTGATTTATAGAAGACAACAAAAAACATGTCATTTAGTCTAACAACAAAAATCTATTTATGACATATTAAAAGACTACTGTATATACTTTCACTAAATACTAATTAGTTGTAATTTCTTTTTTCTTTTTATTTGCCACTATCCTATATTTTCGCCCATTTGCCAGTATTTTTTCTTTTTACTAAAATAAAACTTAATAAAATGTGAAATGCTCATTTATGATTGTTTAATATAATTTTTCATACTTGTAAGTATTGTGTTGCACTGACAATGTAACATTATTTAAACCAATTTGTTACCAATAGTCTTTGACTTTTTATTCTCCAAAAAAACGTATTTGAAACCTTCAACTCACATTTAATGTACTTTCTATGAACATAAAATCACTTTTTGTTAATTTCTTTTTGTGCTGACATCTTAACATCTTTGACCCATATTTAAAAGTAAACAAATGCTAAAATTTAACTTTCAAAATGTCATACTTCTTTAATTGAGTCACTAGCTGTTACTTGGTAAAGTGTTCCCTGTGTATGCTTCAAGTTTAAAACGCTGCACTTAAAAATGAGAAGAAACTCTGTTAAACGCATTAATCATTATGTTTATGCTTCTAAGGAAACTCCAAAAGCTTTGCTTAATCCACAATAAGAATATGCTGCTTTGAAAGACGTGCACACACACACACACACACACAAGCACAAACCCCACACAAACCAGCGCAGGTGCACATATTAAACAGAGCTCTCACCAGACACAAGTTTCATCTCCCGATGCCTGCAATCATGCCTAGTGTCTTCTGCTGCGTCGCTGTGGTCTCTGTGAGCACCGCCGGTGCAGCCCTATCACTTTAAACAGCCCCTACCCCACCATCTGAAAGAGCCTGGGACCCCCTGGGAACAGATGGGAGGGGCCGAGCGATTAGGCAGCATTTAGACATGGACCATCACTATGGAAGCAGGGAGCTGCTCATGTCAGTCTATTCCAATCACAAATAGTGTCAGAGATGGTATCTGCGTGACAAACCTCCACCGTAAAATAAACAGAAGACCCAGGATCTGTTAATAACGATGCAGTAAACTATACAACAAAACCTCAATGTTGAAAAAAGCTTTCTTTCTCAAAACAAGCTTCATCATTTTGACAGTTTTGTCTACAACAAATGCAAGTAATGCATTTATAGTTTCATCTTAAATGCATTATGGGGACAATCACATCGTATGCATGGTCATTCATTCATTAATACATTCATTTATTCATTCGTTTAAAATAAACTCGTTATAAATAACAATAACTTTGCACCGAGGAGGTACTAAATATGACTCTTCTTAAATAAATAAATAAGCAATCAAGCAAGCTTTGCAATAAAATAAAATAACATAAAAAATTTGAAAATTATATGTGCAACAATTCTAATTCATTTAGCAGATATTAAATAAAAAAACAGTTCAACAATACTTGTAATACAATTTGGCATTTTATATTAAGAATATTGTTGTTCCTCTTTATTCATTCTTAAAAAATCTCTTCAAGCTTCAGTACATTTGACTTTTTATGTGTAAGAAAGAATCTGTAGATAAATATGCTTATTGTCCTTTAAACACATACACACACATTTAATATTTACCAGGTATATCGTTCACAAAAATAAATAAAAAAATAACATAAGCAAAAATGTTGCTAACAATGCTATTTAAATGAAAAGTAAATAAATGAATAACCTTTAATCTAAAAAAATCTCTTTAAGCTCTAGACTATTAGTGTTTTTACAATTAATGTGTGAGGAAGAGGAGATGAGAGACAAATCTAACCCTCGTTCTCACCACCATCCCCCAAAACTCCCTCTCTCTCTCTATCACACACACACACACACACACACACACAGTCTTTAACAGGATCCAGTGTCCACACAGTGGTAGCTTAAATCCCCAAACCGCTGCATCTTCACAGAACACCAGAATCACCTCAAGCAGCATGACACGAGGTGAACGCAATCGATGAGTGGAAAATCCATCAAAAACTGATTTCCAGACAATAATGAGCCACACCTCTCTCCCATCTGATGCCCGCTGCACCCGCTTCTCCTGCTGCCATACATTACGCCTGTGCCAGCCTGCATGATCGCTGCCAAACCCAGCCATTGCTGCAGTCTACACAAACTTGACAGGAAACATAATTGTTCTTGTGTATGAGTCAAAGACCCCTGCAAGCATAGCACAACCATGACTAATTATGAACTTGATTTTAAAAAAAGAAGCCCTGCATTCCTCAATCATGAAACAGTTACTAATCTAACATTCAAAACATTCAGTGCCCGTTTTTTTAAAGGACAGAATAATCCTAAATGAGATCTCAACTGTTTCTCCAAAACAGTAATGAGATTAAATGGAGAGCAAACAGAGATCATCTTACTTCTCAGGCTTTTCCAGTTAAAAAGACCCCCGTGATCTCACATGTGTCCTCTAGAGTTTCAAAAGAGATCTCCAAGGTGTCTCGAACTGTGCTCAAGACAATGCAATATAACCTCGAATATACGCAAACTTATCTGAGCTTTGCGAGCCATATTCAGCCTCAGTGTAATTGCATTGTAAGCCTCATGTCTGTCTTTCCAATTTCAGGATAAAAATAAATAAATAAATAAAAAATAAAAGTCACAGGAAGCAAACGTGCCTACAATGAAATAATAATGATAATGATTATCCTGAAAGTAATGACATAAAAATGTAACTTCATTTTTAACCTAAACGTGTGTATTAATATCAACTAAACTAATTTTGTACGGGTTAAATCAAATTTTACACTTACAAATACACTGTACAAAACGATTTGAAATAACATTTCAGCATTTCTTTTACATTTCTTCATAGTGATCCACTAACTTGCAAATGAGAAATATAACAAGCATTTGCAATTACATGTGAACTTTGCAACAACTTCTGAATAGCAGTTTCCTGCTAGCATTGTTTTAATGCAGTTCTTTAAGTTAACAACAGCAAGTCACCGCTTTTTACAGCGTGTCAAGGTTTCCCGTCATCACCCACTTACCGCTCGATCAGCACATCTCTCCGGCGCAGGTATGAGAAAACTCTTCAGGAGAGCCGTCTGACACTCTTACAGAAAGCCTAAAGCGGCGCTCTGGAGGTCTGTCTGTGTCTCTGAGCGTCTGTCTGGCAGCAGGGCAGCCAAACCACACAGTGGAGTCAGCAGCAGTGACGGAGCACGTGCCCACAACTCATCCAACCACGCAAGCTCTGCTGAGTCCCGTCAACTTCAGAAGCACAGCTCCACGCTGAGGTCACGCCGGGTTGGATGACACCGTCGGGACGCAAAGTCAGGCGCTTGAGGTTTGGAAAAGCTCTTTGTTTCCTCTCTAAGAGAAATGTGGAAACCTTTGCTGTCTCTATCTGTCTCTCGCACACATTTCCTCCCGTCTGTCCTCCTCCCCCCAAACCTCAGCCCTCTCGCTCCTCTTGTTCCTCTATTACCCCTCCCCTCCTCTCATCCCAGGTCTGCACACAGAGCCAGGCTGACGGATTAGAGCGTTAAAAACACTCCAACCCCCACCACCCTAACACACTTGCACAAATAAAGCTTCTTCAGAGGATGTCTGCAGCACCTCAGCATCAGCAAGGCTCTAAAGTCATATAATCTTCAGATACTTACTCTAGATTGATTGATTTCTGGGTTACTTAAAAGAAAAGTTCATCCAAACAAAAAAACGTATGTCTTTTATACCCAACTTTTGTTTGACATCTAATAAAATTTGAAGCGCTTTGAAGAACGCTGAGCTGCTCGTTATGAGATAAATGAAAGTGAATGCATTTGAATGATGCTAATGAAATGATAAAAGCACCAACATAAAATATATAAAGTTTTTACTTGACTGTTATTTTATTCTATTTTATCACTGATATTTTATTCTGTTTTTTTATGAATAAGTTTAGCAGTAAGTTTTCATTTGTCAACCTAATGTATTAGATATCACTTTATGAACTTACTATGAACTTAGAAATGATCAACTTAGGTTCATGTTAATCATCGATAATTCATTTTTGTTCACAATACATTTATGAATCTTAACTACTGTATTTAATGTGAACTATTTAAAATGAATTCAGATATGTACAAATTAATAAATTATGTATTTTATTATTAATGATGATATTAAGGATTTAACGTAAACAAATTTAACCTTATTGTAAAGTCTTACCATATTTTTTGACTCAAATGTTTGTCGTTCTTTTTTATTATTTTATTTGTATTATTTTTGTCATCTTGTCTTCCCTCTGCAAAGTGCATTGAGAAGCAACTTTAAAGGCACTATATAAAAATGCACAAATTATGTTTGCACACTGAAAATCTTAAATATATGGCATCGACATTAAATATATGCATCAAAAATGGCATTTTGCATCACTGATGTGCCATATTTGAGTATATGTGAATGCAAATGAGTTTAATAGAATTTTGGCAAATAATGACTTGCATTGAACATCACATGACTTTCTGGAGCTTGACAACATCTGTCCCTAATTATAGTATAGATAAGAACATGAACACTTTTCAAAACATGCCATTTTGTGCTCCCTGAAAGAGCATCACAGGGTTTGGAATGACATGAAGACTAATTTATGACAGAATTTTTATTTTTATATTATTTTTTCATTTAAAAGAGCAGTGCATCTAGCTTTTAGAAGAGTATAAAAAGTTATTTATGAGATTATTAGCTTCTACTATGCTTCCTATCAGGCTCCGAAACACCTTTTTCTTACCGAATCCAGTATTTACATATAAACAAACGCATACTCAGCTACATAACAAACCTTCACATAACACACCTGTCAAGTCATAAAGCCGTTCAACACACTGCATTCATTGACTTTGCAGTCAGTGTCAGCACCCCTGTTAGTGAAGAGTCCCAGAGCCGAGGAGACTATTGACCCTCCGGTGACACTGTGACATTGTGTGATCTTGTTAGTGAGAGAAAGAGAGCAGTGTTCTCCTATCTGTTTTAGTGACCACCGCCCAACGGAGGAGGATACCAGAGATACTGGAAACCCAGAAAGCTAAATGTGACATGTCACATGCTGTTTCAAAGAACATATATCACAAGCTCAAGATGTTGTTCATTCAGTCGCTGTACAAAATGTATACAACAAAAGATTGATCTTTCTAGATGAGTCACAGAGCAAGGGCTCTTTGAGATGGTTCTTTGTGGCCAAACATAATCATTAAGTCTTAAGTCTTTAAACACACAAAGCCAGATTTCCGTCTGATCTTCTCAGTCAAAGCGTGAAACACAAGTGCTAGATCCTTCCTAAAGCCGGGCGTACTGTCTAATTGCACACATACACACACACACAAATACACACCCTGAAGCATAAACACAGTGTAGGCGCCAACGGCTAATCAGCTTTAACAAGCTTCAGCGAGAAGAATCAAGCCGTACACGGGATCTGCAGATGGTGCATCATACGGATCCTTTCCATGCTGATGTATTTATAGTCGCTTAGTATGGAGCTCATAAGCAATGACATGCACTTAAAGATAGGAAAAATCGCAAGAGAATCGCAAAATTTGCGCCAATAATTTAAAATTATGAAGAATTATGAATTGGCTCTTTTTAATGAGTCAGTTGTAATATTCGCAAACATGGTTTGAATCAGACTCATTACTGTATTATTGTTTTTTAAAGAAAGCAATGCTTTTATTGAGCTAGGGTGCTTTAAATTCATCAAAACTGACAAATAGCTTCAAATAGCTGATGATGATGATCTTTTAAACTTTCTGTTCAAAGAATCCAAATCAAAGAAAAATAAAAAGCATCATGGTTTCCACTGAAATATTAATTGGCAGCGCTTTAGCTATTGATAATAATGTTTCTTATGTGACACTGAAGATAGGAGTAATTATGCTAAAAATTCAGCTTTGATCACAGCAATAAATTACATTTTAAAACATTAAAATAGAAAACAGTAATTTCAAATTGTTACAATATTTCGCAAAAATTACTGTTTTAAACCCCAAACTCTTAAACAGTACAATTGGGAGTTTTTCTGTAAAAAAATAAATAAATAGTAAATATTGGTTAGATTTCGAGTTGGTTATTGGTAAGTAAACATTGTAATATAAAACTTGTAATATACTGTAATATTGATATATAAATCACACAAACGCAATTAATGCTGAATACAACCCTTATAAATAAGTAATAATCTTTATAGTAAAATGACCCTTCATCACATTTGTGAACAAGCTACACTCAATGAACTAAAGCACTTCACAACAACCATCTTCACTAAACGATTTTGTAATCTGACAACTAAAAATGTCACTTACAATGTATATTACTGTATAAGGCTTCATGCCGTAAGATAAACCAAAAGATCCAGCGGTTGTATAAGCAGCAGGTGCAGTCTCTACGGTACAGAACACACAGATGACATTACACCAGCGCATTTGATTATAATATCACTCCAGTGAAAACAGGAAGTGTGTTTGATTCCTGAGGGAAAGCTATCAGTCACCAGCCCCTTTAATGAATAGCTGAACACCAATTAGGCAACATTAAGGCCGATATACACAAAGGACACCGAGAGGAGGAATTCACACAAAAGGAATCCAATGGTTCACTCGGAAAGTGAGAGATAAAGAGAAAGAAAAGAAAGAGATGGAATAGACCTTCTCACCCAGGATCATTTATCCTCACCACTTCACGACACGTCTGCGCCCTTTAACTCTATCCACCGAGACATCGACATTTACAAGACGTGCCGCAGAGATGCAATCAGCAATACAAATGGGTCGTCTCTCATGCACGGCAAACACACAGTTCTGTGAATAAGACACTGATTATGCTCTGCATATGAATTCCAGCTATTCCTGATGGATTCCCTCACGGTGGAAATCTTTAAAGTATGCAAATGAGGGTGAGCGTTAGAAACAAAATTTGGGGCTGAGAGACAGGAAGGTAAGAACATAAGAGGAGAAAACTGCCAAAAGGAAGGAGAGATGGAAAGGGAGAGGGATTTACCCCAGCAGACAGGGATTGTAAGATAAAAAGAGGGAAAGAAAGAGGGGAAGAGGGAGGCAGGAAGAGGGCTTTCACCCCCCCGCCTCTCATTAACTTCCTCTCTGTCTTTCTCTCGTTTGCTACATGAATAATTAGGGCGTTTACACTGAAGGGGAGATGGGTGCTGCTGTCACCCTGGGGAACACGGAAGAGGAGCAGCCATCCAACACACACACACACACACACACAGGCCAGAAACACCCATGGGCTGCTCTTCAATAAAAAAATTTTTTTTAAAACATTTTGCGTTAATGATTGGTTATTTGCAGAATATCAAAGCCAGATAAGGCTTGGCAAGAGCCACACAATTAAAATCAGTCTTTTGCAATGCATGTCTCTACCTTCTTTACCGCTAGTAAAACACCAACGACTTATTTTTAAATTTATATGATTACAGGGACATATTATTTATTAAGACTTGTTTTATGCAGTTCCTTGTAAATCTGCAAGAACATTTTCACCATATAGTTTGTAAACTAATATTTTGGCACTAGTATTACAATGCCTTATGTATTGGTTTTCTGATGTGAAGTCAAGTCAAGCTTTATTGTCATTCTGCTATATGTGTGGACATATAGTGGAATGAAATGTCGTGTCTCACAGGACCACGGTGCTACAAACTAGTTACACATAGATAAACATACAACAATGCAAGCATAGGAAGTACAATAGAGCTATACAACAACCATCTGACTATATACTACAATACCTATAAATGTACTATAATGTACTGTAGTAAGCTTGCTCAGTAGCTCACCTGGTAGGAGTATTTTTAAAAATGAATCATGATAAAAAAAGTTTAAATACTTATAAAAGCAGGCTGAAACTGCTTCAGAAAATACTTCTTGTTTAAACTGCATTGCACTTGCTTTTGTTAAAGGGACAGTTCACTCAAAATTCATTTCTCACCATAATGTCGTTCCAAACCTGTAAGACCTTCGTTCCTTCGTAATATAACGTGACATACAATTTGTAATATATTATACATGTTAAGATTTAAAAACACACTAAGATAGCTTTTTCTATCATGTCTATTCTGGCACCAAACAGACTACCAATAAAAGTCTCAGTCAGTAAAATGGCTCAGTTAGGAAAAAATTCAATCGATTTTGCATTTTGCATGACAGTTAAAATCTGTGCACACTGACTCCTGAAAACTGCATAAATCTGGCCAATGTGATTAGAGCTTGTCAGATCAAGCTCTTGCCATTCGTGTGTGTAATGAGCATCAGATTGAGCTAAATTGGGTGTGTTGTCTGGAGCTGAGATTATAAATAATATGTCATTCCATCTTAACAACAAATGACAAAAACAGACCCAGACCAGACTGAAGCCAGTTGAATTAAATACAGTTCACGCCATACCAGACAACACAAGCATGCCTGACAGGCTCAGAAAGCTCAGGAGACTCAGCAGATTACTGTATAGAGTGCTGTTAAACACATTTACAGACATAGGCTACAATGCCT
This sequence comes from Enteromius thamalakanensis, assembly GCA_032357475.1. Lineage (NCBI taxonomy): Eukaryota > Metazoa > Chordata > Actinopteri > Cypriniformes > Cyprinidae > Enteromius > Enteromius thamalakanensis. The sequence goes on along the minus strand of JAUCMT010000160.1, from coordinate 2,712,924 downwards.
TTTATTCGATAAAAGACAAAAGACTTAAATGGTTTATTCCTCTTGAACATAAAGATATGTCATATGTCAAAGATTTCATCCACCATGATTAATCATGCATTTTTTGGTTTGATTTTAATGCACACAGACTCTGAATCCTTCAGTTAGCGAACTGTTAGCATATGGCTCACTAAATCTGTGTGTTTGGGTCTTCTCTTTTGGGTCTATTCACAGGAAATATGTTAAACTGCCATGAAGCAGTAAGTAAACAGCAGTGACCTGTCAATTTAAACTATGATAGGTCAAGTCAATCATGAGTGAAGGTGGCATATAGCAGTTACAGCAGCTAAGCGTTAGCATGCGTTAATATGCAGGATGAGTGCTTTGTATTGTGTTGTTGTGTCTGTGTCGTGTTTTACCGGTCACAAAGGCATTAAAACCCTAAAACTGAAAATAAATGGACCAAGCGGCTCTATGAAAGTGAATTATCATATGAATGGCCACTTTTGCTCTGTCTGAATGGGTGATTAGGGTGGGACTCTCTCGTAAGGCCTGAGGAGCGTTTGCAGCCCAGCGCTGAAATTAAACACCAAACATCTCCAGAGGACACCATACAAATCCATTTAATAGCTGTGGACACACACACACTGTATCAATAGAGCTGACACGAAAGATGCAGACCATGTGACACTGCCTGTGTCTTTAGCTGTTATGCAGTATTTAGCACATACTTCCCATCTCATGCAATATTATCTTCCTTGTGATTTGTTTACCCTTGTGAAAAAGAAGTGCATTAATTGAAATAACTGAAAGTGTTCTTGTAGTGTACTTTAAAATGTACAAGTATATTTACTTACAGATAAAATGAATTAAATAAAAAGCCGTATATTTGCACTTTGTAATGATTTCAAATAAAAAGTTTCACTCTAAAGTATATTTAAAAGAAGCTTTAATAACAGTTTATCATATATTAAAGCTTACTTCTATTGATATGTTGCATATTAAAGCATGTACAATATAGTTTTAAATATACTAAACTGCCTTAAATGTGTATTTAAATACACAAAATGTACATTTCAGTAAAATATATGTTAGTTTACAATAAATGCTTGTCAGTAAAATGGCAATAATATTTTTAAGACAATATAATTATGAAATTACGAATGCATTTCATTCTTACTTGCATGCAATACAAATTTATACTACATTACATTACATGAATTGCAATCAACATTTTTACAAAATCTTTGCATTCAGTTCCTGCTTATATTAAAGTATATTATTTTCGTATTAAGTACTCTATGTTAAGGTGTACTTTTTTTTCACAAAGGTGAAATGTCATATGTGTTATAGAAACCAGTGTAAACACAAAGAATGAAGGTGCCCACTAAAATAGCCCACTAAAAAAGACAACAATGATTGATATGAGAGAGAGACAGAGAGAGAGAGAGAGCAGTAACTGCATAGATGAAACCAGTACAATATAGATGCTTGATCATATTTAAATAAGCGTCTGAGCTCACCTCTACAATTGAGACTGATTACACAAAACAAAAGTGACTGCAGAAAGACAGAGGTGAGTGATATGTAATATTAGAAAGAGCTAATGAAATGTACTGTACAGGTGAGTTTAAATGCCGCAGAACGCAGGTGCTAACATGTAGCCAGGTGTGTATGACTGATTCACAGAACACACACACACACACACACATGCAGCTGCTCTGCCATGTGACAGGCTGGGCTCACCAGGTTTGGGGCAGGAAGACCACCAGCCTGCACCCCACTACCATCTGTTTGAACAACACACACAGGAACTGCCCACACTGAGAGGGGCTACACACACATTCACGAAATGGATTTTAAAATATACACATAGATCCTAATGAGACACAGACAGCGTGTCTTAATAATAAATTGGAATAAAAGATGGAGGGTGCATATCTACTTCCTTCTACTGTAGAAAAGTGAAGCCAAAATGTCCTAGAAATGGCCATTCTCATCTTACAACGATGACTTTTGGCATCACGGTCCCGACCAAATTTCCTTAGAGCCAATCAGAAGCAAACAATCATGACGCCACACCTGGTATTAAATAGTATTACTAGAACTTACTAGAAAGGTGAATGCTTGAGCAACGTAATGAGAACTACCTAAAAGGAAAGATCCCATCTTTGTAAAAAAAAAACAAATTTAAGAGTAATCCGATTTAAACGAGTCGCATTCGTTTAAATGGCGAGGGTGGAGTTTATGACTTATACCACCAGGAGGCGATCAACATGTTTTTACTCTTTCAGCAGCATGAAAAATACTTACGCAATGCAAAATAATACTTTACTTACTTCAAAATAATAGTTTAAAATAGGTAAAGTACTCAACACGCACAGCTGAGCACAAACCAACAAACATCATACAACTTGGAGCAATTGGTTTTAGCACGTATATTCCCGTCAAAAAGTTTTGGGGCGGAGAAACTTCATAACCTCTTATACCAACCAAGGCAGCATTTATTTGATCAGAAATACAGTTTAAAATATTGAAATAAAATATTAAAATATTAAAAAGTCAATATATAAATAACTTTAATAATATTATTATAATAATTATTAATAATAATAATAATAATAATAGTAATTAATATATAAATAACTATTTTGTATAATTTCTGATCCTTCGGAAATCACATAATTTATTAAACAAAAAAACAAACAAATAAATAAACAGATAAATAAATATCAGTGCTAAAAATAGTTACTTTTTCATTTTTTGGGGAAAACCATAATTCTTTTACAAATACTCTACCCTGTATGACACTCTTCAGTTTTAAAACGAGGGACCGTTAGTGGAAGTGAACTGCTGCGACCTCAGCATCTGCCTCAGAGGGAATATGATCCCCAAACACACACAAAACCCCTCGACCCTCTCTCACTCCAGCTCTTCATCTGTTCCTCACAATCCCTCTATTTTCCACACTGTCTCTTCCGCTCCCAAATTCCTAAAAACAAATCACTCTTTAACGTGTTTGCAGTGTGGTGGAGGTCAGAGGAAACACACTATGTGTGTGTGTGTCTGTCACTGAAGACAATAGCAACACTGAGCAATGACTTCAGGAAGAACTGATTCATCCCTCTGCCAAATTACACAGAGATAGCATCAGACACATTTTAATAGCTGCAGCTTTGAAGTATCTTTTATCACATATGTTCTGTTCCAAAACCTAATGAATTTCCCATCCAAGTAGCATTTAGAGATCCCAACACAAAGGTTGTTCCAAAAAGTAGCCAAATTAATCATGCTGCTTCCTCAGAGAGCTTGTTTTGGCAAAATTCTAATGTTGCGCCACATGCATCCTGTGTGGCCAATCTAACCTCATAATGCAGCGGTTTTCTAATATTTCGATGCCCTCCAAATATAAAGCCCTTGAGAGAGTCCTCTTCCTAAAATATAACAGCAGCTATGTATTTGTTTATGTATAAAGACATTATAATACTGAAGAAAGGGGGAGAGTGTAATAATTACATAGAAAAAGGCTATTGATACTGTGGGAAAAGTTACAAATATTTGGGGTGGAAGAGATACACTGTAAAAAATGAAAGTGCTACGATAAAAACCTTTTCCTGTAAATTTACAGGAAAAAAACGTAAACTGACAATTCCAGAATTTGATGTTTTTTCTTTGAAATATTAACTATTACTTTGTTTTTCTTATCAGTTATGTTTATTAGGATTGTATGTTACATGTAATGTTGTTAAATTAATGTGTATTGCATATTTCAGTTTAATAAGTCTCACCATGACACTGAGCTCCTTCTATATATGTTCATATTTAAAAGCTGCTTGTGATGGGCTTTGGTTCATCATGTGACTTTCTCATCA
>JAUCMT010000160.1:2644441-2663854 GCA_032357475.1 Enteromius thamalakanensis | reverse complement strand
CAGGTGTGTTTGATTAGGGTTAGATCCAAACTCTGCAGTGCATCGGACCTCCAGGGTAAGATTTGAGGAACCCTGGCTTATAACGTGCATTTATATTTACCTATTTGTTCAAATGTTCACTCCCAAATGATTCGCTTACCAATTAATTTTTCCCAAACTTTCCAGTGATTGGTGATTTTATTTAAAGCAGTTAGATTTAACGCTCCAAAATCAGCACCTAGTGGTGAGGAATGAATTAGCATTTTCATTCAGACCAACGCAAAAACGTCCGCATGCAACGGCTTGTGACTAGTTTAAAAAATTACCCATTACAATGATTCAGAGTCAACTCTTTCTTTTGAGACACAATGACTTTATACACGCTGCACTTTCAGATTTTTCATTCACTTAGATTTCACTGCATGAAAGCTCATTTTCAAAAATCCATAATAGGGGCACTTTAAGACTACAAATATCAATTGTGGGCATCTGTTGTGCACTTCACTTTTGGATCAGACCTATGTATGATTTGAAAGGGTGTTATGTGGCTGCAAATGATGTGAAAACTAGTAAGCACCCAACAACATCCATTAGGTAAGTCTCCAAACAAAAGGTTTTTAGAAAGAGATCAGCTCTAAAAGTGCTGAGTGACTCCATTAGCCTGAGCTGTAGACTGTGCTAACAGAAACATTGTTAAATAAAACATGACTAGCCCAAAAAAAAGCAAAAGGAACAGTGCGTGCAATAGGTTGAAATCTGATGTGGCTGGATTATCGTTAAAGTCAAATAAACCCACAGCAGCAATAACACATTGCTTTACCATATAGCAGTTCATTAATTAGTGATATTTAATCTAATAGCATGAAATGAAAGAGGTTAAGCAAAAAATAAACATCAGTGAAAGAAACCCACAGTAAGCGTCAGCCGCCTGTGACCTAACAAGCCATGCGGCGGGATGCCTGAGCCTTTGAAAGAGAAGAGACCCGTTTCAACAAACAGAACACATAAAACAACAAACCCAGACACAAATACAAATACACACACTCTCTTTCACACACACACACAGCGCAGCGTGGCAGCATAACACTCTGAAGTCTTCCCATGCTTTCAGGCACAAGCTTAAAAAATTTATGACCCCCTCAGAAAATCTATTCTCCACAGCCGCAGGCAAAAGCCTTGCGTATCTCGCATGAGTTCTTGGCTAAAACCAGCACATTAGAGTTTATATAGCTGGGATACTGTTTGGGTGCGAGTCAGCAGCCAAGGACGAGCTTTTTCTTATTTTCCTACGGCGGTCAGCACATGGTGGAAGTTTAGAAGTCTAGGAAACAATTTGATGCTAGAAAATCATACAAACACACTTTACTTGAGCATTTGAATGTTTGAGAGTGGTTATCAATCGTTTTCTTATATTAAAGAGATGTGTCATAGTTAAACATTACATTTTTAAATGCATTATAATGCATCAATGTATCAGAGTTCCTATAAATGCATGATACAGCTTGTTTACATATATACATACGCAGAGGAAATGACCTTTTGCTAATCTTTAATAAGCACTACACCGGCTAAACAAATACTGGCATTTCCCTAAATATCATCTTCCAAGCATCATACAACAGATTTATTGATTGAAATGACTCTTAAAATAACTCCTCCTGAAATAACAGGCAATATATACTCTGAAAAATGATTCTTTTTAAAAGTAGGAAATAAAACAAACATGTTTTCAGATTTCAGATTCCCACTTCTAACTTCCATGTTTAATTCTTGGTTTCTTTGTAGCTGTTTGTGATAGCAAAGTAAATCGTACACCAGATTTTATTCATCAATGTTCTCTCGTCTCATTGAGCACTGCCGCCTCTGCTTGAACCCTAGACTTATCTTAATTCAACCTCACAATCTGCCTGAGGAAACCTCTAGACAAACTTCTATCTTGGCCTCACGCTAATGAAAGCTCCATCAAAAGACGACAGAAAGCCCCTGAAACACAGAAACCCTGGAGTGAGACACATCCAGGGCTGGTGATTAAATGAAGAGTCTTTACAGTCTCTTCACAGTCTTACTCAACGCTGTGATCCTGGAAGAAACCCACTGAATGCAAATCACAACAGCTGGACAGACTGAACTTGGTCAGACCACAAATATGGCAACAAGATGGGAATATAACTTTGCCGTTGTTGACCAGAGACTAAGAAAGACTAACAAACACTCAAACCAGGAGTTATATATAGACTAGGGATAAAATGTTTTCTGCAAAAAATAAATAAATGTTTTACCATCCACATTTAGAACATGTTTGTACCATGCATGGATGCATTGTGTTATTATCCTGCAATAACGGAATCATTTTGTTTCCCCTTAAAGAGGTCGTCCGGTGCCACATGCACTTTTTCAAGCTGTTTGGAATGAAATGTGTGTTGGGAGTGTGTGTACACAACCACCCTACAATAATAAAGATCCACAGGTAGTTTTGTTTTAATGTAATAAAAATAAGTTGCACCTTCTCAAATGCATGTCGGCGTCACACCGACAGAGGCCACACCCCCAGTAGTTGATTGACAGCAGCGTGTCACACAGACTGAACTGGTGTCTTACCAAGATTTCTAAGAGATTGAGGTGTTTTGTTGTTGAATGTATTAATGAACAGAGCAGTCATTTACCCCCGACATCTGAGTGACTGAAGACGCGGAGGATTAACGTTACGTTTGGTTCTGAAGGGAAACGCCGCCTTGATCAACCGAAATGCGTTCATGTTCGTTCGAATAATTCATGATCCAGCCTCACCTACAGAAACAGTGAGTATGTCTTTTAATAAATCTTTGCAAATCGCCTTTCCTAATAATGTGCTAATTAGCAAGTTTCACTATGAATACGAGTAAAAAAAAGATCCTCTGAGAGTGTCTCGAAAAAGAGGGGCGGGGTCAGCGGAGCTCGTAAAGATTTAAAGAGGAAGTACACAGAACAGAGTGATTTCTAAAGAGCTGTTTTTAACAAGATAAAATTTGCGTTTCTTTGAGAAATTTTTTGAGAAATTTTAAAACAAACTATATTACAAACTTTCCATTAAGACCCTAAGGAATAATATTTGCTTGTGGAAAATTGGCTTTGTATGACTCTTTTAAATCAACTATTTGTGATATAACCTAAACTAAACCTAAATGCTTGAAAATGTGTAATGACACAATCTGTTGCAATTTAGAGTTTTCCCTCAATAAACCTCCTATTTGCTGTTTTTAAGTAAGGTAATTGTTGTAGTAGCTATGTTGGGCCCTAATCAGAACTGAGTGGAAAACACTGACAGAATCACAGAATTCAGTCATAAAAAATGGAATTTACTGAAATTTGGTGCAAATAGCCCGCATTGTTGGCAGAGGCTATCTACATTAACTCCGCCCACCAACATATGACTGGGCTAGTGACAATTAGTTCCAGTGGCGTAGATAGTAAAGCATATGCTTTTTGGTGCAATTAACCCAAGTTTTAATCTGCCTTTTTCTTGCTTTACAAATCTCTAATCACTTCAGAAAGCCATTTATTTTCAATAAAATTAGGAAATAATCAAAAAGTTGAAAAAAGTATTGGGTAGGGTGGGCTTTATTGTTCCAATAAGGTGACATCTATTCAATAATTTGAATAAGAAATACAATTTACACTCAATATCTCAATAATTGCCAATATTTTCAATAAGCAAAAATAGCAGAAAATCTTGCTATTTACAGGAAAACATTTTTCTATATTTCAACAATATTCTTCCCTCAGCTCCAGCATGTGGAGCCACTAAGTTAGCATTTTATCTCCATTAATTTCTTACTATCCAAACAGGCATGAATTTAGAAACCACCTAACACTTCCACGTTTTCCCTATTTAAACACAGTTACATGACTAGTTACACGAGTAAGTATGGTCACAAAAAATAAAACGTGGCAATTTTTTAAGCGGATAAAAAAAAGATTTAGTGTGAATAGCATCTATTGCTATTCCTGCTGCAAAAATAAAATGACTTATAGGGCCCTATGTATGTAAAGGGATATAGAATACGGACGGTCATGTGTAAATAAGAGCTTTTTGAGTACTAATAAGCAGCTAGTAATATGCGTGATCTAAATGTTACTAAACAATCTCTAAAGGGTCAGAACTGACATATTCAGCCTCAAATGAATGTATTTGGTTTTTCCTAATAGTGAAGTACAACCAAACCAATACTGACCACAAGCATTCAAACCATTACACCAGATATTCTGCAGAAAACACCACACGCCTGCAGTCGCCTGACGGATCACATGAGCAGGGAAGAGCTATAGCGATGGACAAACCATGACCTGTGATGCTGAGTTCCATTCAGTTGAAGTCATCTTGTGTCAAATTCATCACATGACTTGACATATGACTGTTGTTAGCCTAGACTACATCCTCTCCTTCATTTTCAGACATTGAGCAATACCATACAGAGATTTTGCTATAAGGTCTTTTTGAGGCATTGCAACAAACCGGAGAGGTGTGAGTGATGAAGAAAAGTGGAGAAATGAGAAATGAGAGAGGGAATGTATTATCTGGACGAGCAGAGTCTCGCCGCAGGAGTTAATGTACACTATTTGTCTTCTTGCACTCATTTACGCCCCATCTCTCCAGCGCTGATCCATATCGAGGTCAACAGCTCAGCATGTCCCGATCAAAGCCTTGCGCATCTGCACCTTTCCCACGAAAAACCTATGAGAATGGCAGGACATCCTATCGAACTTCTCCATAGACGAGATGAGTCACTCCAATAATTATGTCTGCTCAAGGAGAAGTGATTAATTTATGTTTTAAATGTTTCCTGAAGAAGTTGTCGTGAAATCACACCTTTCTCTGTGACAGCCTGATACTGCGAAAAACAAAAGTGTCAGGGAAGTTGTGTTTCATAGACAATCAGAAACTATGCTAACATTAGACAACCCAGGGCTGGTTTTAGAAGTGCAAAGGAAGTACTGCCAGTAATATCTCATTTAGAAAATACAACATATTCTCAGATATCAGTGCATTTAATTGAAAGAGATACCAAACACAGACTCCAGCTACTGAACGAAAGGACATCACTGTATAGTGTGTAACGGCAGATAAACACTTTTTCAGTGGCCTTGGTTAAGAAATAATTTGCATAAATTTATTTAAATCCCAAAGGCATTTTTTGGTAAAAAGTTAGAAGCTATAAGGTGAATCACAACATTACAAACTTAATATATAAATATTATATAAATAATATATATACATTTATATTAATAAATCCCAAAAATTCCCTCATACTCAACCAAGTTCACTAATTCAGGGATATTAAAATATATATTTATGTTATAGCCGGGCAGTAAATGTTACATAGCATATATTTAAACTAAAGCAATAAAAACAACAACTTTTGTGCATCTGAGATTTGTTAAAGATTATATATTTAAGTTACTGTTTTTTATTTTTTTTTAAATGATTGACGATTGTTTAGAGAAGAGTTATTTTAAATGTAAATATATAGGAAATAAGCATGTGTAATTAAATATCCAGTCTCACTGATAGTACTGACACAATGTGTGTTCCTTTACAAATCACTAACCCACAATTTGACGGATGACTTGGGCTGATATAAACAATTGAGCTACTCAAGCCGCTATCCCATAGACTGCATTCCATCACTGCCAATACACTGCAAAACACTTCAGTTAAACAGCAGAACGATTTAGACTAAAGTTATTCATACGCCTGTCTGTTACACAGCCTTCCCTCGAGACTTACACATCTACTACAGCTTCATCCACCTGCACAATCATTCAGAATCATTAGCAGGAGTACATCAATGGACCTCAAAAAGACTAGAGAAGCAGCCTCAGGGCTGGTTTCTCAGGGCTAGATTAACCTAGTCTTGAACCACACTGCAGTTTGAAGTCTGACTCCCCATTAAGATCTCAGAGCATCCTTAGCCAAGAATAACACTAAAGCAGTGTCCTTGAATGCATGCCTGCTCTTCATTTGAACTAAAATGTTGCAAACAATTTGTACGACATGTCGTTTGAACCTCTCATGCTGTACTGAAATACAGCCTGCTTAAATTCAGCTGCATAAAAGGACTTCTTTTAGAGCTGGGCCCGGTGACGTCAGCAATTAAAGGATAGAGGAAAACAATGGCTATCTGACAGTGTACAGGACAGGAAGTTATGCACACGCAAACAGGAAACGGACAGGGGTTCGGCTGTTTTCTGCGATCCTGCTGTGTTTGTGTTGTTCGCTTGTGTTATATGCGACACTTTTAACCAAGCAGAAATTAAAATTGCATGGGGAAATGCAGTTCTGGGAAATGTGTGGTATTGGTATGGAGTGGTGACACAGTATGAGAGGCTGCTATTTTGGATTTACTGTCTCCTTTTAAAAGACCACAACAGTGAAACTTCCCTCGGCCTGCTAAGAAACTAGGTCTGGTGCTGCCGTCCCAGAGCCAATCAAATGAAATATGGGTCAGAACTTGAGCACTGAACAGATTATTTTTGCCACTTAATGCATTGTTCATGTCTCAACTACCATTCAAAAGCTAGATGACGGTAAGATTTTTACATATTAAAAGAAAGAAAAAAAAAGTCTCTTATGCTCTCCAAGGCTGCATTTATTTACAGTGAATGCTGTAATATTTTGAAATATTATTACAATTTAAAATAATAACTATTAAATTGAAATTATGAATTTTCAGCATTATTACTCCACACATGATGCGTTAGAAATCACATGATGATTTGCTGCAGCGTAAGAAACATTTCAATGTTGGATACAGTTGACCTGCTCAATAATTTAATGAAAACACTTTTAATAAATAGACAAAATTGTTGTCTTCACTGAAGAATTTAGTGCGCCCTTACTGAATAAAACTATTTATATATTTAAAAAAGAATAAAATCTTTACTGACCCCTAAGCAGTAGTGAATATTCCCACAATTCTTCACTTAATCAAACTCGTTCGGTCGTCTGAAACCTCTGGCTATTCTGTTCTCGCTCTCCAATAATCCTCAACATAGACATCATTACTCAGCAGAATAACTAATAATTACAATGAATGGTTCTGAATTAATATACATAAACAATCCCTAAACAGAGGTTTAAACAGAGGTTTAATAGCATGTGGATGAGTACTGCCCATAATTGTTTCTGACAATATGATAATTTCAAAAACAGCCCTGTAATTGTGAATTTCATTAAAATAACACTCATCAAATCATAGGCCAATTTGCACATTCCCCTCCCTCGTGCTGGAAGATCTCAAGAAAACAGCACACGGTTAGTCCAATTAGTTCAGTTTGAACTCTTCCTGCTGTGCATTTACACAGAAGACATGCTCCAGTTTAAAAGGTTCCACTACCACTGCAGTTAACAGTTAAAAATATGATTTGTATAAATATATATATATAACTAGTCAAGCTCTTGTGGGAATCGTTCGAGAAAAAAAAAAAACAGGAATGGATCCTCGTCTTTGTCAGCATTAAATATGCTAGAGACAATATATTGACAAAAATTCTTAATAAGTGAGGACCTGCAGGTTTAATCAATATTCCTATCAGCAAATGACCTGCTTAGGGAAGATTTGCAGCACGGACATGACATGCAAAGCATGCTGTTGTTCTTGTCTGATATTTCCATAGATAGATAAGGTAGTGTGAACACTGAGCAGTTCATTTAGTACAATCCAGATCTCGTGCACACAACCTGAAAATAAATCATAACTGTGTGAATCGAAAAGTCTTACATGTATATCAGCACCCCTAAACAAACACACACAGCATGACCAATTGGACGATTCTCAAATTGTTTGCCTAAAGTCACATCAGATGAGGCTACACCAACAAACGATTAGTTGTCTTTTACTGGGTCTGATGGCTCTTTCTGAGCTGAAGCACTGCTGACACAGCACGAAACCTGCATTACACCTATCATCATCTTCATCACCGCTATTATAGGTAGCCTACGGAAGGGCTGCAGTAAAAACATACCGATGACAGATCAGATATTACAAAGCGCTTATGGAGAGGTGTGTGTTTAAGGCACGTATGTCAACAGCCTGTGTTCGTTATAACGCATGAACCCTATTCGTGGGGAATCTGATGCAACCCTGATCTGTAAAACCCGGTGTGTGGCACGGAGATGGGAAAGCAGCGACTTACCCTCGGAGAGCTCCAGCTCGAGCTCCGCCAGCTTCTCGCGCACCTCCGCCGGGAGAGTGAGCGCGATCGCCGGCGACGGGTCCAGCATCATCATCAGTAATCCGGTGGAACTGCGCTCTGCCATAATGATCCAGCTGGGTCAGACAGCTCCGGGTCCTCGCCGGCCAGAGGGCTCGTTGTGGCTCAGATCAGCTGCTGGGAAGAGAGGGGCGAAGGGTGCTGGTCGCTTATCGCATGCAGATGTGAGAGGTATCGGGGCGGTTGCATATAGGCTGCTGTTTGCGTACAGCTCGGAGCGTAGATTAAAATGCCCTTCTTGTAAGATCCACGCCCTTCTTCAAGCCGGATTTAGCGCTGGATGGCTGTGCATGACTGAGGAATTCTTTGTAAAACAAAGGGAAACTCGGCCAACTCCGCTCTTCAGCGCGCGCCCATCGCCATTGCAGCAGAGCAGCTGGGAACAGCGCGAGAACAGATCCAGCGCGTCAGTGTCTCACACACACACACACACACGCGCGCGCGCGCGGCGACATGCACTGGCAGTGCGCTGCACTTGCTACACTAAATCAATCGTTTCTCTGTGTAATGAAGTATTTGGCGTATTCTGTACGTGTTTATTTTAGTAAGTCTTTTCGGTTTCAAGCTTTCTGACAATTAGTTATTTATAGCATGGGTAAAATGTTAATAAACCTGCGCTGTGACACTTGAAGCTAGATGTAAACAGTGCAATATTGTAAAACACCGCTTCGCTCTTAAAAAGAAGTAACAGGGTTGACAGTAACAGGATCAGCAGTTTAGTTCATTTAGTCATGAACTTTGTGCTCAAGGTCATGACACATGGGTTTTATTGTAAGGAAAATGCTGATAATACAAACAATACCAGGGTTGAATATCAAATTTAAAACAATACAATAGTTTCAATAGTTAACAATAGTTTCATCATGATGCATTTTTAATGGAAACAGTGTCAGTTATGACAGTAACGGGGTTAACAACTTTTTTTGTTTCTTAAAAAATGCACATATTTGCTAGTATAGCAAGGAGTTAGAAACACACACATACACACACACACAATCTAATAAAGTTACTGGATTTTTGTTATTCAGACACATCTATTATAACATTTTGATAACATTTGGTAGAGATTCATTGCTAAATTATTGTTGCAAATAGCACCAATTTTACGAAATACAAATATAAGCACACATTATGACAATAAACATGCATATATAATGATAAATTGAATAGAATGATATCTCAATAGATGAAATCCCAGGTCTCCCTTTAGGTTTCAATGTCAAGGTTTTTGTCTAAAAATTTAATATCAGTTTTTTAAATACTGGGCAACACTGCCTCCATGTGGGCAATATAGCAAACTACAATAACAAAACCTGAGATTTACTCATTGCAAATCATAATTGATACAATTCATACCGACATCATTATGATGATCATCTACTCAAACATGAAATATTCTTAAATAGTCATCTACCTTCACTTCAACGTAAGGGTTGATGACAGAATCAAGACAAATAGACCGTCTTCCTGAGAGTGTGTCTAATATTTAAAAAGTAAGATGATCCTGGAGATGTGCGATTGTGTTCATATACTGCATGATTCACCGCCATGTGCAAGTCTATCAAATGATTCCTCCTGAAAAAAATAAAAATATAATTAGTAATATTCGCTTAATAGAGATTAAAAATATAAATCAATCATTTGGTCCAAAATTGCCAATAGAAATGTAGAAATATGCAAATGTATTTTGTTAGATAATATGAAACCAGTAAAAAGCTTGTAACATTTTTATAAGTATTTATAATGTTGTTATAATGTTAAATATTATTACAATTTAAAATAATTTTGCTACTTTAATATACTGTAAAGTATATATATATATATATATAATTATTATAATTGTTTTGTATTATTTAGTTTATAATGTTAAATATTATTAAAATTTTAAATATATTTACTATTTTAATATACTATAAAATATATATAATTATTTAGTATTATTTAGTTTTATAATGTTAAATATTATTACAATTTACAATATTTTTGCTATTTTAATATACTGTAAAATATTATTTATTTATTTGATGAAAAGCTGTATTTTCAGCATCCTTCATGATCCTTCAGAAATATTTTCTGTTGATTTTAAAAATGTAATGATAAACTGTTCAATTTTCCTTTCAGATTATTATTAGTTAGTAATATTTATAGGATATATAGGATTCTTTGAATAAATGAAAGTTTAAAAAAAAACTGCATTTTTAAAAAAATGCTTTAATTTTATTTAAATAAGTTAATTTAACTTATTTATTTATTTAATGTATTTATCTTTTAAAAAAAAAAATTGCAACACTTAAAATAATCATTGTTTCTTCAGCACCAATACAGCAGGTGTTTTTTCTGAAGCATTTTCAAAATATGACACTGAAGACTGGATTAATGATTTGCATCACAGGAATAAATCACATTTTTAAAATATGTATTTTTTTATTAAGTAAGTAAAGTGTAAAAAACATCATTTTGACCGGTAGTGTAATTTTAAAAATGCAAAGTTCAAGTCAAACCTTTTCTGTGCCTCACTCAAGGAGGATCTCAAGGCTTTCATGTACACAGACTGATGGTTTGGCAACTCCAGCTGTTTTCCTCGAGTCCAGCAGTGACTCCAAAAGATGTCTGCATCCACCGGGACAGTCCTCTTGCAGCATAAGAGCACAGGCCCGTCAGTCTCCAGCTCTCCATCATCGTCTTCTTCACACCCCATACACACAGCACACCTCTGAGGCTCAGACACGTCATAGCTCTGGATAAAGAAGAGCTTAGGCTTGCCTGCTAGTCCCGGGCAGGAGTCTGAGGTGAAGAGGCGTCTGACAGTGTCCAGGTTCAGTCCTGGACCGTGAGAATCTGTGGCCAGCAGATCTGACGAGCGGCTTCGGCTGATAACACAGCAGACAAAAGCAGACGCTCTATAGTGACCCTGCTGATGAACCACTTCCCTCAGAGCGGACTGCATGTCTCTCACACCCAGCAGCTTGTGCTTGATCACATGGAAGTGTAAGGCCTTAAATGTTTGCTCCAGCTCATCTGCGGGGAAAAGAAAAGCCATTACTAGGGTCATGTGATAAAGTGGTACTATTAATACTAATCAGCAAACAAAAATTTACATTCAACTGACTTTCAATTTCAAACTCAATTTAAAATATACAAATAAATTCTGGTTAGATAGATAATAGTCTGCTTTTAAATTGGCTGGGCATTGCAATTAGGAAATGGAAATGGCTCATTCTCTTGTGTCTTGGTGATTTAACCACATTTGTCATTAAATGAATAAAAGGTGCTAGGAAAAGAAAAAACAATACAATACCAGCTTTTAGATGAAGTGAGTTAAGTAAATAAAGTTTATTTAATTATTTATTTATTTTTTAAAGTCTACCAGGGGTTCTGTTCCCAGAAAAAAATTAACAAACAATTGTTAACAAAACAAAAAGGTTTTGTACCTGATTTAGTACTGATTTAGCATTTAGATTATTACTACATCAGAGAATCATTAATATTAGTTATTTACAATACTATTCAGTTGTTGTTTTTATATAAATGAATACTTTATTCAGTGATGCATTCATTTACTCAAAAGCCAAAAATTTCTATTTAAAGTAAACAAATTTTTTTTATATATTTTAATTCATGACAGAATCCTAAAAGTGTGGTTTCGGCAAAAATATTTCCCAACACAACTATTTCCGACACTGATAATATCAAAAATGTTTCTCGATCAGCATATCAGAGGGATTTCTGAAGGATAACGTGGTAATGCTGCTAAACTACACTTGATAAATATATTCCAAATAAAAATTGTAATGATATTTTAAAATATTACTGTTTTTGACCAATATGCAAATGCTTTCTTGGTGAACATCGGCATTTTCATTTAAAAAATCGTACTAATCCCAAACTTATGAATCATACTACAAACATAAATTAAATTTCTGATTTCTTACCTCCTTCAGTTCCGACACAGTCTATGATTAAACACACTCCTCTGGGATCACTCTGCATACTGTACACTTCCTCCTGCTGCTGGACATCAAAGAGATCAGATCAGCACAATTCAGTCTGACACACACTCATCAGTTTCCACCCACAATACCAGTTTCAGTCATCTTTGCATTGAACGGTATATCTTTAAACCATATCATTCATATCAAACATATTTAAATTAGACAATTCCTTATATACACCTCATTAAAAATTTATTAATTTATTTATTATACCTGACAATAAAAGCTTTTTCCAAGCAGTTCCTTCTTAACTGCAGTCGGTTTATCTGTAAAAATGAGTAGATAAATAAAGATATTCATTAATAATAAAAAAAGGAATAAAAATTAAAAAACAAAGATAGATAGATATGTTAGGTAGATATAATTACACAGAATATACTGTACTCCACCAATCAAATGTTAAGCACTAAATATACATATTTAGTCTCACTCCAACTCGTCACATTGTTATGTTTAGTCATGTTTCTACTTGAAGGGTCCTCTGTTGTTTTAAATATTTTTTCATTATTATTATTATATTTTATTATATTTTATATAATTTAGCACAGTGGCTAGATTAGAATTGAATTGAATTGAATTAAATATAAAACTCTTAGCGTCAATATGCCGATGCAATATTTTTTAAATTAAATTAAATCTAAAAAATGTAATTTTTTGATATTAATATTCCAAGTCTTTTAAAGCAAAACGATTGATTTGTGAGAGGAACAGACTGTCTTCTGCTACTTCCTGTGCGCTGCTGCAGTCTGCGAATTCAAAAAGTGCTGCTACAAGAATCCTTACGTCAACGTTGGTCGTGAAATGCCATTGGTTCTTGGTTTCATGCTACGTGACGGGAGTATGTTTTCTGAACGAGATGACAGCGCGTGAACAGAGCGGGACCGCTTTTAGTGATTAAAACCTTGTGTTTCTCTCTTTACTCTCTTCTTCACATTAAGACTTCGTATGGACTTCGTATCGACTGTAATGTATTTATACTGCTATTTATATTTGCCTGTGTGTTTATATTGTTGAGAAGTGGGTAGGTTTAGGGTAGGGGTGGGGATTGGTGCTCCAATATAAGTCAAAAATTATATAATAAATTTATACATGCATGGAACCATTACATTAAGCCAAACAACTGAAAGCAATGGAGGACCCTTCACGTCGAAAAGTGACTAAAAGGGGTTCCTTGAGCTTCAAAAAGCGATGCAAACAGGTCTTGACCAAGCGTCAACATGTGGAGTTGAAATGAGACTGCATTTCCTCATTCTGTTAATTTTTGAATGAACTAACCACAGAATTTGGAAACCGGACGGACATTCCAGGAAGCTGATGAGACACTGTAAGAGCTATTCGGCTGTGAATGACACAAACAAGTTAAGTAAAGATTATTGAAATAAAATGTTAAGTGCTATGTTAGACAAAGCAACCATATTAAATCTCACCAATGGTGTTCTGTAGATGTTCAGTCTGTCAGGAGGGGAAGATCCTTGTTTGGTCATTAGCACTGCAAAAGTGGTTTCAGTTATTTAGAAAGGAAACCAATAAAACAACCTGACTAATTCAGTTTCCTGTTAAAAACCACAAGGTCCATTTCCAAATAGTGATGACACAAGCACAAATAAAGAAGTAGAAGGAAAGAGGAACTGTTCTGATGTCACATGTAAACTTGCATGATCCTAAAAGGGAAGTGATGCTACTCACTAATGTTTCACTGGGGACGGTACCTTTTACAAAAGTTACTAATGTGTGCATTGATGCCCAGTGACAGCTTTTTTAACTTTTAAAAAGATAGTGTCACGTTGTAGTCTAAACTCCTTTAAATGAGACAACATACCTTTCACTAAGTATAATATATGGTTGCATCTACAAAAAAATATTAATAACAACAAAGCTGGTAATTCTTACCTGTCTGCTGATAGTGACTGATCTTTTTGGCTAGATCGTCTCTATGGATGGACCTCAGCCACTGTTCAAGCAAGTCCATCTTCTCACTGGAGAGCTGGTCGAGTTTCTCCAACTCCACCACAATGTCTAAAAAACTCTGTAAGGACAAAAAAACGTCAGCTCCAGACATCACTTCTACACATGAAGAACAGAGCTGTCAGTGCATCGTACCTGGACACTTTCCAGTTTGTGTTTTGGTAAAGTGCCTTTGAGTAAGAACGACAGCGACTTCAGGTCCTCTGTGTCCATGTCTTCACTAACATCAGCCATCAGCACTCTAAAAACACAACATCCAGGTTAAAACCTTCCCTCGAACCCCATCCTGTGCCCAAATGGAGGGAGCCTTACCTATATTCTGATACAGAATGGCCATTTTTTAGCAGTCCCTCAACGGCGCTCTTGTTGGTGCTTAGCACTTCTTTCAGCAGATCATAGCGTTTTATTTTCAGAATCAGCTCCTTGAGAAACACGTAATCCATCCTCTTTTGGGACAGCACATATTGTAACGTGCCTCTGGGATCCGATGAGAACTTGTCCATATCAAGAGCTCCACACAAGTAAGAGATCCGCTTGCATTCATCAGCACTGAGCTCATCAATGATCTGACTGATGGTGTTTAAGAGGCCAGACATTGTGCTCCAAAATGACTCTGATGAGTACAAAAACTGCCATTATGAAATTGTCTTTTTGTCAGGTCATTCATCCTAGACTTACTTTCATAATTAAATAGCATTTGAAAATGTACAAGGAATTACAATAATAATAATAAGCTAATAATAGTAATTATTTTAACAACACAGCAAGCCTTTTAGCTAAAATCCCACTATATTTCAAGTCGTACAAGGCTTTTTCAGTCGCATTTATAGCGATATGGTTGTGACGCAGCGGTAGTAAACACGCTACAAATGTCTGCTGCGCGTTTTATGTGAAGATTAATTCAGTGACTTATATTCTCGAAATAAAAAGACAAATCTGTAAACCTTACCTCGAGAGAGCTGTGCTGTGAATGAATGGAGCATCTCTCTCTGATGGGGGTAAAACAGCGGTAACTCAGAGGAATTCCATGACACTGTTTACTCTAAACGGAAGTGGGCTGAAAAAGTACGCAGCAACGTCATCTAGTAGCCTACCTTTTTAATTTCGCTTTTTACTCTAGAAGTTGTAGAGAAAGTGAAATCCATCATGCTTTATCTATAATATCTCACGCAGTTGAGAGAATGCTTATTAAAACTAGATTTTATTTTGTCTTGTTTAACGCCAAAGTAGGATTTTCGGAAAAAATAAATGAAATGAATGTTTTTACATCAAACAAGCAAAATAAACTATTAAAGGGTAAGCAATTTAATCTTATTTCCTGTTTGAAATAAGATTATTTTGCTTGTTCACTTAATTTTGACTTGTTTTTTTTTCCTAAAAAAGACCATTTTTCAAGTCCATGTTGGTTTAAGAATTCTTAGATATTTTGGCTGGAAAAATCTAGTCTTATAAAGCATTGCAGTTTGTACAAATTTCGCCTGCTTTCAACCTAACAGATATGTTTGTTGATTTTTAAAAGCTTAAAAACCTAAAACCGATGTTTAATAAGTAAGCTCCTTTGGCTAATCATCTAACATCTGGTAACCTGTTCCTCTTGCTGGCAGCTATTTCCATTTAACTGAGAGGGAAGTCAACTTAAATTTTTTTTTTTTAATTTCCCGAAATTATTAATGATCTTCCAGTATCTGTGCAATGCCAGACAATCCTTCAGATCCTTTAGACAATTCATTCGGTGTGTGCAACCCAAGCAAAAAGACCAATAAACCCCGTGTCACCTCGAGTCATCCTCGCTCAAAGCGGGTCTGGAACCCAAGTCTCTGTCATGGGAGGAGGGTGCTTTAACCCGGAGGTCATAGTCAAAACATTAACCTAGATCTGCTTCCATGTTAACCTATATATATAAGAAAGAATAGCACCTTATATTAGGACGTTTAACTGCAATATTCAATGAACATAAAACAAGCATACTTAGCCCAGTTCAATTAATTTATATTTATTTTACATACTGGTCATGGGAATCAAAACGATGGATGAACACAGGTATTAGGAAGCCTTTCACAGGCTAATGTTTTCATGGATAGACAACAACAGGCTTAAAACCTGCAGCAAACAGAGTCTGGCAGCGACTGGCTCTGCTGAGCTTTAGTCACACGATTAGTGCTCTGACTTCTTTGGAGGGAAGAAAGCATATTCCACTGCCAGTGCCACGGCAAACGCTGCGAATCCTGTCTTAAATCCACGGAGGAGAACATCTCGGAAGGTCACTGGGACGCCAAAGCTGCCTGTATATCTCCACGCCTCGTTCCTGCAAAAAACAAAGGTTACCATCTGCAGTCCTTCATTTTCTTACTTTCATAACGTCCCGTTTCAGAAAAACTAACCATTGCTGCAAATGCACAAAACAATTTTACATATTAAACATTTATGCATTTTACTAAATATTTGGCTGAATGCTTTGAAACCTTGGAAAGTCACATTTTAAATTTTAATATATTTATATTTTACATTTATATTTAGTTCATTTAACTTAATTTTTTCTTCATGTGTAGAAATACATCACTTGCTCACCAGCGGATCTTTTGCAGTGAATGGGTGCCGTCAGAACGAACATCCAAACATCTCATAAAAACAAGTAATCCATCATTTAATGTCTAGTGAGGTAAAAAAAGATACACATTTGAAAGAAAAAATAATCCATTTACTGTTGCTTACAGCAAATAAAAACAAAAAACTATCCATAATATTGCTTTCTCCAGTCTGATCAAGAAAAAACTGTCAAAATCTGTTTTAATCAATTACCCCAGTAAAGGATTTTTTTCTTACACATGCAGCTTTGTTAATTGACGGCCTGGGAGTGGTGTGGATTATTGTGATGTATTAATAAGCTGTTTGGCCTCTTGTTCGGACGGCACCCATTCACTGCAGAGCATCCATTGTTGAGAAAGTGATGGAATGCTATTCCTCCAAATCTGTTATGATGTAGAAACTACATCTACATCTTAGATGGCCTAAAGAAGGAGTACGTTTTCAGCTAATTGTCATAGTTGGGTGACTTGTTCAGTTTACTTATGTATATCATTCTTATCACAATACACAGGGATAGTCCAGAATTTAATATCCCGCTATATACACGCATGCCATAGAGAACTCCAGGCAAACAATGCAGAAGCTGTATGATGTTACCGAGCCCAGGGGTCCCTGAGACCTCTTCGAGCCAGCCTCTGCTGGGTAGCTTCCAGCGGAGTTCCTTCCCATTTCCACACTTTATAGTCTGGCATAGACAACTTGCCATGTCCATGATCCCCACCCATGATTGCTGTGGAAGAAATCTCACAATTATTCACGCAACAAAATTGAGTAGATATACAGTGTCTATTTCATTGAGATTTCAACGGATCAGTTGAGTTGTACTTCAGTGGTTTCGTTTAATAAATAAGCAGTTCAATCGTGCAACACTGAAATGTTTAGATAGAAACAAACATGGCAAGCGAAGCAGTTTATGATAACTACACTGCAAACACCGACTCTGGTGCAGTCTTCAGCAGCAAATACGCCCTGCGTCCAGCTTAAACTAAAGTAGAATTACACGAAAAGCAACGTAAACGTATTAAATGACAGCATATTTACCTTTTTAAAGCAAAGTGACCTCCAGCATAAACGCGCAAACAATCCAGGAAGTTTAGTTACTACTTCCTGTGAAGAGCTAACGTCACGACGCATTCGAAATAAATACCAAATGTTGCAAAAATAATATGCAAAAAATAAAATGTGTTTATAACAACCTGTTATTAATCTTTCCTAATTATTTTTTGCCATTCTACGTTTTGCTAAAATAACGACAGAACTTTTATTTTGACACGTATTTACAACTTCCCGTCCACATGTATGAATTAGCAATTTGGCGCATGCGCACTTTCAGTTTCCAAATCAATGGACAGGGTAAACTCGGGACCGTGACAATTTTATTGAAATGATCGTTATTATTGTTATACGCTCACAGAAGTTTTCTTAAAATGCATAGTGTGTTTTTTTCCTTTCCGTAGGCAGCAAAGTAAACGCGTTTACACATTTCTATTTGAGACGGTCACCTTGTGAAAGGCGACGAACGGGGAAACGAAAAAAAACTCCATCAGGTTGGCGTTTCTTTTATTTATTGTATTTCACTTGACTTTCACGATGGGTGTAGTTCTGCGGAATCTACAGAACGTGGTTCCCCTGAGACGCGCCAAACTGCGCAAAGATGTGGAGATCCTCAGACACATCTTCGGGGTCCAGAAGTTTGACATGGGCATTATATGCGTGGACAACCGCAAGATTCAACGCATCAACCACATCTACAGGAAAAAGAACCAGCCCACAGATGTGCTGTCTTTCCCCTTCTATGAGGTACAACCGCTGTCAAGGTTTTATGGCTATACATGCATCTAAAAATGTGCCTAAATGTTATTGTACATAAACATTGGCCATTGACAGGTGGCAAGACCCATGTCTGAGCAGTTAAAGGAAATAATGGCTGAAGTTTGTTTCATTTTCCAAGGATCTGAGGCCAGGCAAAATCCCATGCACCCTCCAAAGAGATGAGTATAACTTAGGCGACATCTTCTTAGGTGTAGAGTATGTAATGCAGCAGTGTAAAGACACTTCCCAGGATCTCCATGAAGCACTTACAGTAAGAAAGAAGTGTAGTTTGATCACATTTATATCTGCAGCCTAGAAAAAGCTGTTTATTAAAATGTCTGTTTGTGGCATTGCGCAGGTGGTCACCTCTCATGGAATCTGCCATTTATTGGGATACAGACATGAAACTGAAGAGGAGTGGGATGAGGTGGGACTTATTTTATCCCAAATACTTTTCATGAGAGTATTGATTGTAGCCCGTAACACCAATTACTGAGAAAAAAAAAAATTAAAAAAACATTTACATAAATCTTCCTGAAGGTGAGAAACGTCTCTAAGATGCGTGTACACATGACAGGCCTCGTGCTAAATAAGTGTCAGGCCCCCAAAGTATTTTTAATCTTTTGCATAATCCTAAAAAAGAAATTGTACTATGGAAATGAGGACTGTTGTAAAACTTTCACTATAAGTCCCAGAGGAAGTTTTTTTCCTACCATCTAAACTTAAATTATCATCACTTTAATGTAATACAGAATTAAAGGAGCATTAGGTAAGAAATTTATTGTAATAATCATAAAATGTCTCTGTTATGTTCAACAGGCATTAAGAA
>JAUCMT010000160.1:2622562-2635963 GCA_032357475.1 Enteromius thamalakanensis | reverse complement strand
ATATGTGTTGTAGAGAGCTGCAGCAAATGGCTTTTAATTGAAAGAAAACATGTACTACAAAAAAGTTCTTTCCATCGATCAATTTCTTACTTTCACAATCAATATATTTCACAAGGTTAACTTATACCCTCGGCGTGGTCAGTCTGCACAAGCTTGTTTTATTAGCGGCCCCTTTAAATACAAGACAAGCGTTCAATCTACGTCAGAACGTCAAGAGCGTCCAAACATCTCTGTACAGCGTCGTTGGCAGGGTAAATGTTTGAGGTGTTTTATAAAGTTCGATGTATTTCCTCCTTTTGACATAAAACTTCGATGACACCGCTTGCAGTTGGATTTTTGGTGATCAATGATGTTGCGCTTGTCATCAGCTTTAATAAACAAAATACTTTCACACGTGGCTCTTTCCTCCTTTCTTTTCAACGAGCAGATTCAGAGCACCACCGATGGCCATCTCTCTGTGCTTTTATGAAGACGACGCAACTGTGCAGTGCGCACCTTTCAGGTAGCTCAGCAAGAACCGGGTTTACCCGTTGCTCGGTACCACCGGTACTTCAGAAAACCTGGTACCGTAACATTGCACATTTTTCAGTACCGACTTGGTACCGAAGTACCGGGTCTTTTGACAACACTACTTTGAAGCGGTTTTAATTAGAAAAGAACGAACCTGCAAATGTCTCAACTGACCAATCAGAATCAAGCATTCCAGAGAGCCGTGTAATAATTCATAATAACGAAACCAAGTACACATAAAATATAGACAATGGCTGACAATTGCTGTGATTTTGGCTCTATTTGCATGTAAAAGAGTTGGAAGCAATATAATACCGATTTTAACTGTAAGGCCTGCTTCTCTCAGCCGCTCGCGGAACAGAGCAGACGTAAAACACTAGATAATAAAATTCAAAATATTTCATTTGATATTGTATTAAAAAAAAGGAATTAATCCATTTTTTGCATTGTACATTGGTTACCACACCATAAAAAGAGAAAAAAAGAGGGGAAAAAACCCCACACAGAATATGGCCAAAGAAAAAAAAATAAATTTCATAGAGCCCGAGCGAGCTTTAGACACTCACCCTTGTAGTGGAGGTTGTGGCTGAGCCAGAGGGGATGGTCTTGGTTTGTTCCAGCCACCGTAGTCCAAATTTGGGCGCACCTTTTTAAAGGGAGTTGAGTGATTGGGTAACATTAGGCTTCTTTTAGCAGAGGGACACTGGCCTGTACTGCTGGGCCTGTAAAGGAAAAAAAACAAACAAACAAACACGTGGTTTAGTAACCACCAAATCTAATGAATTCAGCACAGGATTACAAAAATTGGTAATACTAGCTCAGAAAAGTTAAATTGTGCATAAATACTTGTTGTACCAGTGTTATTACACAATTGTTTTATCACATTCAGATGACATTATTGCTCTGGAATTGTCTATCCAGCAGCACCCTCCCAGAGCTTTGCAGAAAACACTGGTTTAGAAAGCACAGCCTACAGACAATACGTAACAACACTGAGTCAGAGGCTCTTTACCTGTCCAAATATGAATGAGTCTGGGAGTAATCTTTAGTTCCTGTTCTGCTCCCATAAAAGGACGTTGGCTGGAGAGGGGCAGGCGTGTGTGGAGCTGAGGAAATCAAGTAATAAGCAAACATCATAAAGCAGGGAGGAAAGCAGCTACAGCAGATGAAATGTGAGTAGACACTAACCGGTTGCCCTGTTCTCCTCTGAGTTGAGACTCTGACTCTTGAGTTTTTCTTTGCAGCTGAGCAGAAACTTTCGGGATGAGTCTGTGATGGCCTTATTGTTGCTAAAAATAGGCAATATTAGAGAATGTTTCTTTACATTCAAGCACACTCAACTCCAAAGTTTGGGATTGGCAAGATTTTTTTTTCGTTTTGAGCATTTATTGTAACAATGCATTTACTGCATCTGCTGTTTCATTTAATGCATCTGTTCTAAACAGGACCTACTGAACATATCAAAATATATCTACACCAAGTCAAGTTATGTTTACCTCGAAGAGTCATTCTCTTTGGGGTAGTCCTCTGTCATATCACCATCAGAGCTCATCAGCCTCTTCCTCTTCTCACTCCTACAGGACAAAAACTTTAGTTGTGGACAAGGGAATCCTTTTTAAACAGTCATTAAACTGCTGAAACCTAAGATAACATGCAAGCAAACATCACAACTGAGCACAATATCCACACACTTTCTAGGGAAGCTGTATCCAAATCTAAATGTGCACCTGTTCTCAGAGAGCCCATTGCGGCCAGGTGTGGAAGTTACCCGGCTGGGACTCCCAAGAGGCTTTCTTGGCGTGCTGTCCTCTCTGCTGTCCAGACTTGGACGTCTTGGGGTGCTCTGAAAGCAGCAGCAGGTCAATCATATAACATTTAGAAAAAAATCCATAAGGATTCAAGTGCTTGTGATGCTATGCTACCTGTTTTTCTGACGGAGAAAGGCCAGAGTCATTCTGTGCTGTGCGGTTCCCAAGAACCAAGCCAAAACTAGCACTTCCCTGGTTTGTCTTTAAAACTAAAAAAAACAATCAAAAACGACAAAGGCGAAACTTAACATGACTTGAAAAAAATAGACAGGGATGTGAAAACTACAAACACAACTAAAGAAACATACCTGCTGGTTTTCCAAGCCTCACCATTTCAAGGTATTCCTTCGTTTTTTTAGCAACCAACAAGGTCAGTTTGTCCATCATGACGACGCTCGAGTCTTTCAGAGTCAAAGTCATGCGGTTTGGGCCATGCGTTTGATACCATGAAACCTGCTTAACGTTGTGATTCAGCTGCAACAAAAACAAATGAGTCCAATTAACCTCCAACAAAACGCATTTGATGCTTATGTTTTAAAACAAAAGTTCATGTCTCTAAAGAGAACCTCAAAGATGTTTCTCATCCCAATTTGAGCAATGTTTATTTGTTTATCCCTCAGAGTTCTGATCGTAAACCAAGCATTTAAAAACCATCTTACAAACATCATCATGAAATACAAACTGACAAGTGATATTTATAAGCATTTAACAAGTAATCAGCTAGATTGTTTCAAATCAATTTACATAAACGATCAGAATTTATTTGTGTCGGCTAAATGAGTTCAGCAACTCATTGCATAGGACTGCTCAGTTATTCTCAGTATATCATACTTTATGAAACAAAAGTCTGCATGTATCAGACAAGATACTTAAACAACAACATAAAATGAAAATTAGCACTTCATGCTCTCGGCTGTGCGTGCAAAGACAGATCTTCACCTGAAACATCCTCGGAGTCCCGCCACTGTTGAACTTGACTAGCAGGTTTATTTTGTTGTCTCTCTCGTGTATTTCAAAGACTCCCTCTTTCCATTTGGTGGTCCCCAGCTCTCCACATCTGATGCGGATGCGGACAGCGCCACCGCTGGTCAGCTTGGGCACTGCGTCGGGCATGAGGGCGAGAGGCGCTCAACACTCCGGCTCTGGACACAATCGAGGGCGAACAGATGCGGCCAGAGATCTACAACAAAAGAGGAGAGACAATGTCCGACATGAAACAGATGAGGCAGAAATTTCACACCGTTGCTATTACAAACATTAGAGATGACGCTTTTACAACAAGCGGTAGCGAAACGAGCGCATGTTTTAACGAAAGCACACGATTTCGATCCTGTAGGTTTCATTTTACACATCTGTTGCTAAACGAACCAATGCATGTCAATCCAAGCAGTTTTTTAAAAGAAAACTGAAAGCTAAAAAACTTTGAAACAACGACTTCGGGAGAAAGCACACAACCCACGTGTCAGAAATAAATCGGACTCACCAATAATCAACCACAGACTCAAAGTCACGCATATGAACTTATAACGCGTAAAATGTAATTGAACAGTAACGTTATCTTTATAATAATGTCTCCGTCGTATACAAATAAGCGGAGAAAATTTAACGTTATATTTGACAGTTATATTTCGTACATCTTCACAAACACTCCAATAATATACAACTAAATCATAAGGTTAAGTCGAATCATAAAAGTATTGCTTTAAAAGCCTTGAGATGTAGTATGACGAACTTCTGACATTTTAAAGTAACTAAGCCATGCCCGAAGCTCTCCTTTATACGATTTAATCACGACGAGTCCTGAGTTCCGCGTGTTTCAAAGAGTTCCAGTGAGTAAAGATAAAAGTAAACAAACACATCAGGTCAAGACATTACGCGCGCTTTAAATGAACCAACTTGACTAGCTTCCCTAGAGACCGCACACACTTCAAGCGTTCGCGTTCCCGTCGTAAAACTAACTAACTCTCGTGTAATTCGCAGAAACGCGTCTTTATTTTGCAGTATCCTCACACTCCGCTGTGAAATAATGACACACGCATCATCCAGACGCAGCTAATTAACTAGCATTAGCAGCCCAGGCCGTGTGACAGGCTTGGCTCCGCTAACTGACCATTCTGATAAAAACGCGGGCAAATTCCGCTCATAAACTGCATCTCGTTTACCTGCGAGAGGGAAATTCCTTGAAGAAAGAGCTGGAAAATGAAAGTATCCGCGCAATGTGGCGCGCTGTCAGCGTGTGAGTTTTGCCGGCTATGATGTTATCTGCGCTCGCGTCCCACGAGCAGCCGATGATGGCGGGAATGTGAAAATTTAGAGCGGAAATGGGAGGTGAGAAGAGGCGCTCAAACTCTTGCGAGATTGCGCGTGATTTCAGAGGTCGTCGGCGGCGGCGGGCGCTCCTGGGTTTCAGTGAGCACTGACACTTGCATTAGAAATATTGAATTAAATGCATGTTTGAATAACAATACGAAGGTAATCGGAATTATCCAAAACATTACGAGGCATCGCAAAAGCGCTTCTTTATTACGTCACCAGAGCTCCCTCTGATTGGCTGCTGAAGCAGCCGCGCCATCAGCGGGGCGGAAGTGCAGCATTATCCACGCAAAAAGGTCTTCTCCTTTCGCTTAGGTGTCTAACATCTCTGTTCAGAGAAACAGAAAAGCTTATTTAAAACTGCGACGGTGATGGTGAGTAATTTGTGACATTTTATTACACATCTATTACAGTGGAGTAAATAAATTAAGACATTTTTACTTAAGATATTTTCATCTGTATGGGACACAAACTACGAGCAGAGCAGTAACGTTAATATCATATTTTGGAGAATTCATCAGCTTTAACATAACATACTTATACTTTGTCCTTTATGTAATTATCGTAGTTATATTCACGTAAGCTGTTTTGAGTGTGTGTTTACATTGTAAACGAGGGGAGTGCTGGAAGGCCTCCTGCTGATGTGGCCTTTGATCAGTCTAACTTAGAGATATGGAACTAGACTGGTTAGAGTCCTGCCAAGTGACCAGCAGTAACCTTTCACGGGGTTATTATGCCGTGTGCTTGTGTTTCAGATGTTTTCTCAAAAAGCCATTTACTGTACTTTAATTATGACACGAGTTATATATTATCTATGAAGTGTATAACTTGTGTTCTCAGTAAAATTACTATTGGTTTCAGTTTATTAATTTAATCAGTGCAACATAGCTAATATTTATGATGTGACCTTGGACCAAAAAGACAACAAAAAAAGAGCAAATGTTTTTGAAGTCTGCTTTGTATGTGCATATATCAAAAATAAGCTTTCCATTGATTTATGGTTTGTTAGAAAGTAACAATATTCAGCCGAGATGCAACTATTTTAAACTTTTGGAATCTGAGGGTGCAAAATAATAATGATAGTAATAAAAAAGCTCTTAGCAAAGCATTTTACTGATCAAAAATAAGTTACTTATATAAATGACAAAAATCCTAATGATTTTTAGCATGAAAGAAAAATTATTAAAATGTATAAACAATTATTAAAAAGATCATTTTGACCCATCGTTGGCTGTTTTAACAAATATGCCCATGCTACTTATGACTGGTTTTGTGGTCCAGGGTCACATATTTGCTATAAGTCACCATTTTAGTAATGCAACAGACTGGATGTGTTCCTAGTTAGTTTGTCAGTTTATGTTACAGACAGAAAGTATGCCACTCACACTTTGCAACCCTTCAGCAATAAACTGCTATTTGTCTTAAAACTGACAAACCTTGTGTGTTAACTATATTTAAATTAAGAAAATAAAATGTGGTTGGCCAGATAAGCCATGTTATTGAAAAGGACAGGTTAACAATGTTGAAACTGGTGAATTTAAGTCTTAAGTAAACGTATTTAACTTTATAACGATGTACCCAATTTAATATATATTTGATAATGGGTGTTGTAGATATCAAATAGAAAAGGTCTTGTGATAAACCATTTTTATTTGCAGGAGGTTTGATCAAATATAACATAGTTACAGCAAAATAAAATATTTTCCAAAATTATATTTTATTTCAATTAAAAAAAAAAAAGATTGTAGATAATGTTGCTTTTATTTATTTTTTTACTATTATTTTGACACTCTTACTTCAGTGCTAAATATTTAAGAAAATATAATAAGATTATACTGTGCTTCCCCTTAATGGATAAAATGAGATATGTATATTTGTCATCAGTTGATATAAATTGTGCTCTAAATTGTAGAAAAAATTTTGTCAAATGCACAAAAATTATTATTTTCCCAGTTGCATAGCTTCTGGGGTCTTTCATTTTTGCTACTCATTGTTATTATTGTGAAATTAGTATGTATGGCCTTCAGACATGATCATTATTATCCTTTCCAGGTGTGTGATGTCAGCTCACAGCAGCAAATGTAGCTGACATCCTTCGGTGACATGGCGGAGGTTTCGTCACTGAGCGGTGGTCCGATGCGCCGCGGGCCCTACATCAGCACGATCACCAACCGGACGATGAACCTGCTCATCCGTGCGGCCATGCTCTTTATGGTGGGCGTGTTTCTAGCGCTCGTGCTAAACCTGTTACAGGTGCAGCGTAACGTCACTCTCTTCCCTCCAGACGTCATCAGCAGCATTTTCTCCTCTGCCTGGTGGGTTCCTCCCTGCTGTGGAACAGCTGCAGGTACGCAAACACAAATCAAGTTACGATTATAAACCGTGCTTTTCTGAACAAATGAATGCAGTTGTCCTTCTCAAGACGTGATTAAACGCCACCCTTCTTTGTTCAGCGTTGATAGGTTTGCTGTATCCCTGTATGGATCATCGTCTGGGGGAGCCACATAAGCTCAAGAGAGAGTGGTCTAATGTAATGCGCTGTGTGGCCGTCTTTGTGGGCATAAATCACGCCAGTGCTGTATCCTTCCCTCACAACATCGCATTTCTTCTTGTTGATTTTCTTTCAAAGTCAAGCTGTTCAATAGATCAACATTGTTTTAGTCTTATTGTTTATCTTAAAGTGCCCCATCTGCCATTCCCAAAAATCTAAATTCTGGCAAGGCAACAAAAAAAAAACGCTTTTGTTTTCATAAAATATGTGTTTATTATCACCTTATTTAGCAGTGATTCTCAAAAGATTAGTTTGAAGCAGTTCTAAGAATCAGTCTCTCTAAGCTCCTCCTTTCTGTGAGCCTGCTCTGCTCTTATTGGTCAGTCTGTTGTGATTGATCTACTGCACACAGCGCGTTGGAAATGATAGGACCATTGACATAGCTGTGTGTTTTAAACGCTCGATGAAAATATAAGCATGTATTATTTATCATACTCTTCCAGGTTGTGATTCAGTGGAGCTACAAATAAAGTGGGTACTGAACTTTCAGGAGCGATTGTTTTGTGCGTCCTGCACTGAACTCCCCGAGTCAACAGCCGGGAGTTATGCAAATGTGTTACACAAAAATGGGATTAGAACGGCTGTATCAATTTTTTATTCTGGGAGACAATAACTTTATTGTGCACAACTTTGCAAGATTGTTTACATTCACATACAGCTACATTACACACTGCATTGAAGGTAATATTGGAAATGGCTTAATAGGGGCACTTTAAAGTTGCGTGATTGATTACGATTGATTTTCATTTAGAAAATATAGACATTTTCTATAATGCATTAGGTTTTTTTTTGGTTGCCAGCGTTTACAGAACAGAGATAACATAGATTGAAATGTGGCAGGTTTACAGAGTGCTGAAGTGAAGGCTTGTATTCGTGGGTCAGACCATGAAATAGCATCAGCCTTGGTTCCTCTGACAAAAGTCAATAGGATTTTTCTGTTGGCTTTTGCATTTCTGCAGAAAATAAACTCTGTGACCAACAAATGTTCATAACACATTTTGATTGTCATGATAACCTTTCGAAATTTAGATACTTATACAGTTTCAATTGATTGTAGCACAAGATAAACATAAACAAACAGCACCACAGTTTCATGACTCGTCTAAAGTCTCACAATCTCATGTCAACACCATTAAGCATCTGACACTTCTTTCAGTCTTTTAAAATTTCTCTAAAAGCGTGAACAGAGTGCAGTTATGAACAATGTGTGGACTATTCTTTGTGTTACATTTTGCAGCTTATCAACCATCTTTTTCAAGACACGTAAAAGCTTTTTAAAAAACACGTGTTTTATGCTGCAGAATAAAACATGAAAATATCTACCTTGTGTAAACATTGAAACGGACTTCTTTTCAGCCTTTAAAAACAAAACGCCGTTGAACTCAATGACAATGATAGTTCTTACATTGGGCCGCAATGAAACGCCATCCCTGTCGCACACTCTTGTTTGACTGGTTATCTTTAACACTGCTCCTAACAGAAGGTGGACTTTGCAAATAATGTGCAGCTGTCTTTAACGCTGGCTGCCTTGTCCGTCGGCCTGTGGTGGACCTTTGATCGCTCCCGCAGTGGTTTTGGACTGGGAGTTATCATTGCAATACTCGCCACACTTGCCACCCAGCTGCTGGTTTACAACGGAGTCTTTCAGTGAGTTTTCTCTGTTAGAAGTCTGCACAATATATTGATTGAATGTAGTTTTAAGACCTGCAAAAACTATGATCTAGTGCCTGCACATGCATGGTTACAAGCCTGTTTGTTTGGTACTTCACTGTCCGTGTGTGAATGTGTGCAGATATACCTCCCCTGACTTCCTGTACATTCGGTCCTGGCTGCCATGTATCTTCTTCGCCGGGGTCATAACAGTGGGGAATATTGGACGACAGCTAGCTCTGGTGAACTTTTGCATAGTTACCTAAACATAATCGCACAATTAAGCTTTGTTCCAAACCTTAGTGAATAACCACATGATTCAACTATTTTAGCACAACTGAGGTCAGTAACAGTTGTTTTGTTTAGTGTTTAAGAAATTTACACATTTATTCAGCAAGGATTCATTAAAAGTGACAGTATGTATTATTTTTATTTTTTATTATTGTTTTGTTTTTACGAGTCTTTTATTATTTTTTTTAGTTAATTTAATCTTTCTATTCAAGAGACACCCTGGATGTATAATATATTACAGTTTCCAGAAAAATATATAGCAGCAGAGTGTTTTCAAAGTTGATAATTGATTAAAATAATTTAAATTATTCTTAAAAGGTCATGTGACACTGAAGACTGGAATAATGAAGCTGAAAATTAAGTTTTGCATCACAGGAATAAATTGCATTTTAATATATTTTCACATAGAAAACTTAAAATTGACATTTTAAGAACTAGAACTACTAGTACTATTAATTTGTAATCAAATAAATTCAGCCGAATTGTTATCTTTCTTTTTTTTTTAAAGCAAATAATCAAGATTAATTTGTTGTCTTGTTTAAAATGCATCTTTCTTTCTTTATAAACTTATTTAGAAATGAATTAATTTATTTACAAAAAAAGCTGCATACTGCTATAATCTCTCTTTTGCTTTCTATATAATATAGCATGTTTGTTTCCATTACATCAGTTGAAATGTTTTAGCAGTGTTACTCAATTTTGGAAGTTCTTAAAATTGTGATGTGGATTTACGTTGCCTTTGAATCACTATGTGTTGCATTGATTTGTGTTTATTTGTTTGCTGCAGTACGAGTACAAAGTCAGTCAGGAAAAGACCCACCAGGACTAAGGAGCAGTCCTCTGCTCACATGGGGAAAATCCTGGATGAAGTAGTGAAGCGGGAGCTCCATGACTCCATGTTTGAGGATGGACGGTGTTTTGATCTGTTTTCTGCCTCCTCAGATGCTCAGGTTCACAAGTGTGTAGAACAGTAAGATATGATGTTGTTTACACACTCTCATACGGTCTCCGCCAGCGCTGAAATACTGTGCCAAACACACTCTTACTGATCAAACTGCGTGACTGGAGGCAGTAGAAGATTGACTGAATATTTACATGCAGACACAAGAAATGTTCAAGATCTGTTGTGGCCTCTATCCTGTGTGACGGGTGGAGGGGAGGCATCTGGACCAAGCACAATCATTAGATCTCATTCATCAAACAGAAAAATCACTAGTCATTAGAAGAAAGGAGAGTGATATTTAGTATTACGACAGGGCATCATATCTGTTACACATCACTTCTGTGCTATCTCAGATCCACCACTAGTGGGCGTCAGAGGATAACTGTGTTTGTACATGCAGCGATAAACACACAAGACATCATATATTCTAATAGACTCACCTGTGTGCTGTGTTCATCAGGGGAATTCAACAAGGTGTGGATTATTGCTTTGGTTACAACTTGAAGATTTTATTGTAATTCTTTCCTCGCTATAGCCAGGGCTGCGTTTCCCAAAAGCATAGTTGGCTTGAGTTGATCGTAGCTTTATTGGGTTTAGGATGGGCTTACGCTGCT
Organism: Enteromius thamalakanensis; assembly: GCA_032357475.1. Taxonomy (NCBI): domain Eukaryota; kingdom Metazoa; phylum Chordata; class Actinopteri; order Cypriniformes; family Cyprinidae; genus Enteromius; species Enteromius thamalakanensis. Next base: position 2,625,283 of record JAUCMT010000160.1, on the reverse strand, counting down.
TCAGGGAAACACAGCTCTGATCATTCCCTTATAGATCCGAAGAAGCATCCCTTAGCTTCAGAAATCTCTGATTACAGTAATGTTTCAGAATACAATTAAAATGCTTCTTAATGACATTCCACTGATCATTACCAAAGCCTTAAACAACTTTAAGATGATAGATTGGAGCTCGAATTACAGCGGGTAGAGCAGGCAAACCACCACCTGTGCACTGATTTTGGATAAATTAAGGGAGTTTTTCTTTTTTTTTAATCTTGGTTCATTTATTTTATGAGTCGAATGCAAATTAAGTGGGATCAATGTATTTTAAGTGTTACAATGAGACGAATTGTACAGATCTGAAGGCGAGCATGTTGGGATGTTTTCTTATGCATGGGTTATTACTTGATCCGGTTTGTATTTAATCACATTTACTGTTTTTTGAACAGTTATTACATCTGCATTATTAAAAGAGACTTTCTTTGAGTTTATTTTCTTTGGTTGCATTTATAATTAAGCTTTTTTTTACCTTAATGCATACACAACGCATAAGCAGTGCTTGCTACTGATTCAATACATTACGCATTTTAGGTAACATAATCAGACTTTAGATTACTTTAGACATAACTTATTTATCACATGCCATCTTTAGGGTTTTTGTGAAGGTAAATAAAAAGCGGTCTGGTTGCATAAACTGTTTAGACTATAGTCTTAAAAAATCAAGCCATTAATTTTTTTCTTGTATCTTTTTTTGAACTTCAGGTATGTTGCCAACTGCTGGTTAAGTGACTTTATGCAGCTATTTTGTTACAGTTAGTTTTAGTCAACATTTGAAATGCATCATAATAGTTCTTTAAAGTTGTCTTAAAATAAGAATGAGTATTGACTTTGATGAAAGGTTTTATCCACTTCAAGTATTTTCTTTACTCTGTACTTCAAAAGCTATGTCTACAAAGGGTGTTTTATTTCTATTGAGGTCTGAGATGTGCGAAAGGTAAAACATAAAGCATTTTAGGCCAGCATTGCCTTCTCATCAGCCAATCTTTTATAACATGGGATTTTGACCAAATATATTCAGTGTTTATGTTTGTAAAATGCTGAAAATGTAGATTTTTGAAAAACAAGATCAAGAGCATTAAACATTGCATAATATTAAGGTTTTCTAAGCTTAGGTTTGTAACATAACTGTAGAAGAGTTGTACCTTGTAAAGGTAGAAGAGTTGTAAAAAGTAAATACAAATGAAAAAAGCATGTCATGTGACCATTAACCAATGGCAAAGAAACATGCGCATACAAATGTTACTAACTACTTTTTATAAAAAATAACAGTAATAATTGGGAAAGCCTGCATTACAGCTAAATAAGAAATAACATGAATTTGTGCATTTACAATAATGCATTCTAGTACATAATTAAAAATATGTTCATATATGTACATAAAAATATGTTTTTAATATTTTTGTAAATCAAGTGGTGAAATGCTGTATAATTATAGCCACCTGACCTGACTAGTGAATGGCCACCGAATGCATAAGAGGGCTGTTTCAGAAAACAAAACAATTCAAATCTATAAATTGTAATTCATTTATACTGTGTGGATATCATCATGTTTCCCATTAAAAACAAACCGTAATCTAATTACAAGTACTTAATTTTTGGAATCTGATGAAGTAATCCAGATGATATGTAATCAGCACTGAATTATATTTCAGAAGTGATACATGCATAGGCTTTTGTGACCGTATAGGCTATATATATTTGTGATCGCTATACATATAATTATTGCACAAAAGAAGAATCTGAGCAGCATTAAAAGTTACATTGGCTTCAGATTTTTTGTGACCTAAAAGTACAAACTAATAACCGTTTTGATTACTGTAATTAAAGGAATGGTAATTGTTGGGCTGTTGGTTAGTTCTGCTCAATACCTGCTGTGACAGACATGTTTGACATTGAGGATGTTTTTTCTGTTTGTTGGTAAATTGCTGATGTCCAAATGATTTATGGGGGTTCTGAGAATGTGTTAAACAAAGCTCAGTGCACTGTTCTTTTATTGATGATTAATGGGTTTCTTCCCACAACAGTGAAACCTGAAATTACCAATGTTGTGGAGAGCATCTCATGGTCAACATGAGGAAAATGGCTTAGAAACATACTAACAATTGGTTACATTTAGGTTGTTAGGGGACAGAGAATATTGGAAAACCCTCAACATGACAGGAAAAATAAGTGCGGGTTTATGTGGTTTATGAGGACACAAATTTGTATAATGACATTTTCAGTGTCCCCGTAATTTAAAAGGCTTAAAAAACATACTAAATGATGTTTGTTTTTTTATTCTAAAAATGCACATAGTTTCCTGTAAGGGGTGGGTTTAGAGTCAGTGTAGGACAATACCCCATACAGTCTGTACAGTATAAACACCATTGGAGAGTCCCTATAAATCAATTTTGTGTGTGTGGACGGGTTTATGTGCTTTATGAGGACACAAATTTGCATAATGACATGGGTATTACAGTATTTAGGTGTTTTATGAGGACATTTTCAGTGTCCCTGTAATTCAAAACGCTTAAAAAAACATACTAAACAGTGTTTTTTTTTTAAATCTAAAAGTGCACACAGTTTCCTGTAAGGGGTAGGTTTAGGTGTAGGGTAGGTGTAGGACCATAGGCGTAATCTTATGGGGGGACAGGGGGACACGTCCCCCCCAATATTCAAAGAAGGACAATTTGTCCCCCCCAA
>JAUCMT010000160.1:2604149-2616165 GCA_032357475.1 Enteromius thamalakanensis | reverse complement strand
TATCTATCTATCTATCTATCTATCTATCTATCTATCTATCTATCTATCTATCTATCTGTCTATCTATCTATCTATCTCGAAATAATGGTGCTAGCAATGCCTGTCTATTCTTACCTTCTGCTCAAGTAGACAGTACCACATAACTCATCCTACATCCATTTGTAGTAGACTGAGATCATGCAGTTTTCTAAAGAGAGCAGTTTTTTTAAAAGCAATTTTATTAGGTATACACTGAAAAAGTCCTGACACAAAAGAAAAATGGCTGAACATGAAACATTGACAAGGAGTTTATGTCTCCAGATCAGAATGCCATAGAGACTAGAAAGCAGCTAATAAGTAGTGACAACTGTACAAATAATATTTTCTATCTCATACCCAAGTTCGTCACAGCAAGCACAACTCTATTTTTATCAGCGCACCACAGTGATGTATATAGTGATATACTGTACACGGCTGTGAACGCCTGTGTCTGCAGCTTAATGCTTATGGCTCAAACAAAGCCTTGCTCCAGTGATATTTCTGCTTCTATTATTATAATAGTAATATAATTTTCTTCTGTGCATTCTAATGCAAACATTTTTTTCCACTACATTTTATCAAATTATTGTAAACCGAAGAATTTTGACACATGAATTGCTCTGATTCACCAGCATATTGAGTGTGTGAGTGACTGATGGCACGGCAAATGACTGATTCCATATTGTGGTATTATTGTAAATGATAGTCACATTTGGGTGGTGACTGTCAGTTATTTATGGACTAAATTAGCTGTGATGGGGCGAGCTAGTATAAGCCTATGAAATAGATGATATGAAATGAATCATAAATTTAAATCAGACTGATCTGTTCCAAAAGTGTTGTTTCACTCACATGCCCACATTTGTCCATAGTGTAGGCTAGCCGATCTCATGAATGTGCCTAGACTATAAATACGGCACATAAAAAGGGAAAAAGTCATGGTATAGATACTCAAAAATGGACTTTGGCGTGTACGCTATGTGGATGCTATAGGATTACAGGTGTGGGGTAGATGCGCATCATATTTCAAATTTCATATCATATGCACATGAAAACTGCCAAACACATGCATGTCATATATATGTCATAGTTCATTTTTGCATATCAATACCACAGATAGTGTATATTATAGTGTATATTACTGTAATAGTGTACAGAAGTAATGTAAGGTACATAGAATAATTACATGCTGTTTTGCGTACAATGCATATTTCATGTCTGCATCCATTAATCTTACATAAAACGCAAGTCCTTTTTTTAACGTTTACTCATACTTTTAGACTACTGCAGTAATGCTTTGTCAGAGTATATGAACTTTTACTTAAGTACTAGATTTGTGTACTTCGCCCATCATTAGGCGTATAACTTATAAAGAATGTATAGGCATAATGAACCATGGAGCAATAGATAATCTGCGGAGGATCTGCTCGGAGTGTATTCTTTTAAAACGATGCTCAATGACTGTTTCCTTAGCAACAGCCTTTCATTGTATAGCTCTCCTCTTTCTGAGAGCCAATGAGGCGAGGGATTCCGTAATGTTCTATTACTCTTTGCTCTCCTGATCCTTGTAGCACCAATCAAAAGGTCAGAGAGCATGTGCTCCCCTTTTCCTGATCTCTTTTACACATAAATCAGCTGATGACAGTAAAACAATGACAAATGGAGTGTTTGGGTCTCCATGTGCTTGTTGTCGGGTGATTATAGAAGCTTGGAATTATAGTTTGCTTCTTATCGGACATGAATTGTATAGATTACAGATAATAACGTAGGTTATGTTCAGGTTAAGCGTGTTCATCTCAACCACCATTTAAAAAATGTGTGTGTTAGAGCGTGATAGCCTAAAGCTAGTATACTCTGTTTATTGTCACTGAGTCAATTATTACCTGTTTTCTGTCAGACTGTATCTCCCGCTCTCCCTATTTCCACAGGAGCTACCCCTGCGAACGTTATAATGAGTGTGTATGTTTGTATTATGGATGATCCCTGTCATGTAGCTCGGTTAGTTATACTTGTTGACCACTGACTGTCTGATAGCATCTAAACTGTCACAGCCAACCCCAGTTAAAGATTTATTACTGCTACCCGGAGAATAGTCTTGTCTGCACTTGGCTGGCTCATCCTCGTCTGACTGTGTGTTTTGCGTGTCTGTGTGATTTGAGGCCATATGTCCGCTCTCACTATGTCCGGTCGGAGAAATAATAATAATAGGTAGCTACTGACATCCTGCAGACATGCACACACTGCAATTTAAACCTAGCCTGCTCTGTATCAGTGGAGGATGTCAAAGGAGGAATTTTACCGTACTCTGCACAGATGTGATTTGTCTTATGGTGAGGGGTGGAGACTGTTGATTGGCATGTGTTAAAAAGCACTATTTTATGCTTTTCTGTGCAGAATTTCGTGGCAAGAGTTCTGTTCTTGTTTCTTTCTTGAAGACAATTAGATCCAGAAGATAGATTTGTGTGTATTAGAAACAGGGCTGTACAGTAATGTTGCATATACAGTAAGGCACACAAAATCCAAACCTGGACAAGAAATGTTTTTTAGACAAACATTTTCTTTATTTGCTAGGGCAGAACTTTATTTAATTGATTTATTTATTCATTCATTTATCAAACCAGCAGAATTGTGGGATTTGAATGTATGCAGCTGTGGCATCATTTTTTATTCGCAACAGTTAACCTCACACACACACAAACAAGCATGCAACAATTTCTTGCTTCGCACAAACATGCAAACATGTCTCACACGCATGCAAAACAATATCACACATCTGCTGTGGTAAATTCATTCTTGGTGCAGATGTTTTATTTAATCACCTTTGACTTTGAGAGTTGAATGAAGTAACTCTCACTTGCGGATGTTTTAAATGCAAGTCAGTGTGTTGGCCTGTTCTAGCCATTCGCCTGCAGGTCAAAAGTGTTTATCTGATGATCAGTGCCAGGATTCTGGCTTTTTGGATGTGTAGATATGTTCAGTAAATGCGCTGGTGTATAATTATCACATACAAAGCTGTCTGGTGCTGTGTTATACCACTATCACATTTTTTGAGTCCACCAAGTAACCTTTCAATAATGAGCAAATGATACTAATCTTCAATTTTGACAAATCATCCTGTCATTAGCATTTCCTGTTTAAACTCATTTTCTCCTAGTATGTTCTGGTTTTCATAACCTGTGTGTTAGAATGCACCACTTCAAACACGATTGAATAGAAGGTAATATTATTCAAATCAGACCCTTCACACATGACACAGATGTCTTTATTAGTTGCATATTTTAAGATGCATTTAGTTTGGCTGCTTCAAACCCTTCTTATCTCATATCCCATTCATCACAAAATAATTCATCTGTTACTTTAACATTCTTGATTCAATAAAAGTGATCTGTAGCCATCTAATGCAGTTGACAAGGAGTGGTGAAAATTCCAGATGAGCTAAACAAGCCCTCTGGCACCCAGTGTGAAAGGAGCAACAACAGAGATACAAGTCTGACAAATATTACCTTCTGTGTTAACATCAAGAGATTTATCTCTATATTTATTTCTATATTTAAACCTGGGTGCGTCATGCTTTTCCATTTCATTTATCAATTTTTTTTCCCTGTATGGTTTAAAAAAAAAAAACGAGTATGCAATTTCCCTACTAAGTATTGAATTAGTCCAATACTGTTTACGGTTGCCAAACATCATAGCAACTTTAAGCACATTCTCAACAAATAAGGATTATGCAAACAGATATAAATCAATTATTTTTTCCCATGTAATAAGATAGAGCAGACCCATAACCTCTTACATTTAAACAAAATAGGAAAATGTTTATTCATTAATTACTACAAATACAAATTTGTTCCTTTAAATATATTATAATTGTTTTACTTTAATTGTCGGAACATTCTTTTTAGGATTGTAAAACATTAACCTCTTTATTCAGATATCCTTTTATTTATTTATTTTCGGATATTTAGCTATTACAGTTGAGCCAAATGCCAACTAACGTGTCTCAGCTGTCCATGTCCCAGCACACTATTCATAGAGTTTCTCCTGTACACACAAAGTCGTGTTTGTTAAAGAAGGTCATAAACCGATTGCCATACTACCATATATCATAATTTAAGAATGAAGTGCTTCGTTTTATTCGCATACAATGAACAAATGCAGACCTCTTGAGGGGCTTTCATTGAGGGCCGATGCGCGCGGTGGACCACACACCACGTTGTGACGGCGTTAAAATGCACGGTCCGAGAGGAACTCCATTCCAAAAATACTGTCTGTGGAAACCCAAGCTCCTAGAGACACAGATGGGATATGTGCGCGCTCACTGGAAGTCACCTGGGGTGCCAGTGCCACGGAGATCTGGCAAGTGACCAGTGACATCATCTGCCACTAAGCCTGCGATCTCTTCTGAGTTTTTACGACCTATTCGTACAAATTTATACAAATTAGCCACCTAGTAAAATATGTACGAATTGCCGTGCATCGATGTTATAATATTAATAATATTAATATATAATATAATATTAAGGAAAGAGAAAATAGGAAATGAACAGTCTAATATTGTCCAGTGAACTGTTATGCATGTAGTGATAAAGTGATTTGCTAAAACCAAACATGCAAACAAAAGAACTGTCTTGAAAAATGGACTGTAGAGGTCAAACTTTGTGTCATGTTCCCTTTTAATAGCTCCAGTTAAAAAACTAAATAAAACGAAGTAGCCTGCTTGCAGACATTTTGAAAATTGGATGCACTTTTTCTTTACAAATTGCGCTTTAACAGAGAGGCTCCAGGCCTGTCGATTGTTTGTGTGTTCAAGGGGTTTATACATTCGAGAAAATATTCGGAGGGTGTGTGCTGGGGGTGAAGGTGGGGGACTGAATGTTCTTTTCACAAGTTGAACGGAATTTATTTGAAAACGATGAAAAGGTATGACTCAGACTAAGTGTGCACTTCCCCTCAGTCATGCAGCCGAGGAATAAATTAAATCCAATTTAAATTCAAAAGAATAAATTACATCAAAAAGACAAATGTATTTTTTATTTTATGAGCTGCATGTTAGCTACACGATTTACTGAGATCGTTTAAAACGTCAATTGTTTTTTTGTTTTTTATAGATAAATGATTCCAATTTTTTAGCTATTTAGTTTTCTTCGCATTCTTGAAGAAGATTAATTATTTTTGTTCAAACAGAGCCACACTTCACACCTTGTTCCCCGCAAAACACTGTTGATATTAGGCCTATATATGTTTGCATTGTTTTAATTTTTTTTCACCACAATAGTAGGCAACATGTTGTTCGAAAGGATAATTCTGCTTAAATCGTTATAGATGCTTTCACAACAGTTGTAGCCTATTTATAATGTCAAAGCAATGAAACATTTTTTAAATTCATAAAGCAATGAATGAACTGTTTAATTGATCTTATATCCTTTATTTCACATCTTTTTTTGATTGATGGCTAACAACATTCTGCAATGCCTCGTTTGCTTATTTTATTCGCCTCCAAATGCTCCGCAAAACTGATTTTCAGGTGGCAGCAAAGCGACGCGTAATGGAATCCAAAGATTGTTGTAAGCGGCAAAACAGCATGTTTTATTTACCCAAACTGGAACGATTAAGGCGATTTCTGCTTCTTAAACCGACGAATGTTCCTTTAGAACGATCTCATGAGTTAGGCATGACCCTTAGTCATATTGAAGGCTATTTCTATTGTGGTTTTTAAAAATCTCGATTTACAGGCCAAGATCTCAATCAAGTGTAACTCGCTTTTGAACTTGACAGTTGCTAATTCCTGCGCTCCTCCGAGCCTGCCCAGGCGCGCCTCGTGTTAAGGACCATAGCGCCGGAGACAATGAAGGTGTTGGATTGGCGCTGCACCGTGGTTTTCTCACAACACGCACGCTGCAGGTCCAATGAAGATGCCGTATGACGCTGCAAAATGTTGCCCCGGGCAGAGACCTTCAGAAAACAAACAGCGATTCCCATCAGGATAAGGTGTTCACGATTCTCTGTCGTCTTTGGATTGATTAATCGGTTGCAAAAAAGCCACGGCATGCCCACAACACACCACCGAAATAGTCACTCAACTACTGCTCTCAAGTTTTCAAAGCCACAGCTAAAAAGAGATGGGCGGCGAAAATAAGATGAGACCACAAGGCTTACATTTCCTTCGATTAAAAAAGGCTAGATAATTCAGTTAAAACTTAGGATAATAATAATAATAATAATATAATTATAATAAAATGTTGTTGTAAAAAAAAAACACGTTTTCGTTTTTATTTGGCACTATTGATATCGGATTGAAAGGCCTATTTTTCCAGTTAACAAAATAATTTTGCACCATGATTTTGTCTTCCAACAAATGTATTTCTCTCTATCTGTTAGTAAATAGGCTATAGCTCAGCCCTGTATTAAATATGGTAAATACAATGTAATTATTTTTGGATAATTTCACCTGTAGTCTTATGTTTATTAAAACTTTTACACTATCTCTGTGTATAAAATGTTAATGCATTTTGTGTTTTATATTCATTCTCATTCTGCCGCGTAAAAGGTAGCTAACATAATGGCGCAACAAATTTAACGACGCAAGGTTTTATTTGTTTGTTTCTGTTTCAAGAAAATGCGTAGCTAGACTACGATAGGCTAAATAAGGAGAAAATAGACGCCACGTTTTGCATGTACAAAAGAGGTTTATTTGGATACAATATTAAATATCTTGCAAAGAATAATATCTTATATCAGATAAGTCTCCCATTACCTATATATCCCCATCATCAAAGAAAAAATATATACTGTTATCTGCATACTTTAATCGAATAACATCTTTGGCACGAAGAAATATTGCTTTAAACAGCATAAAACATGAATTCGATGAAATGGGAAGTGTCTAATTTGACTTAATAAACCAGCGCGATCCATTTAGATTTTAATAGCATCCTCAAAATCAAAATGAGGCCTACGGTTCCACAAATGTGTCTTGTAAAAAATCACCCGCTCTTCCAAACAGGTGGATAAAGTAACTATAATATCCATTTATAACGTCTGGTCTATTAATTCGAGTTTTTCAAGCTTCAGTTTGTCTTCAGACACTATTTGACTCTCCGGGTTCTCCCCTTTTCCGTCTGTATTTCTGTCTTAGTTTCCATCGTCTTCTTGGACGGTGGTGGTGGAATGGTTATACAGTCCCTGCGCCATTAGCTGCATCGCCAGGCCATTCTTGAATCCGGTGGCTTTCTTGATTTTAGCTCGTTTGTTCTGGAACCAGATTTTAATTTGCGACTCGTTCAGCTTGAGTTCGTGCGCCAGGGCCTGCCGCCGCTGCTCCGTGATATAGCGGCTCGCCTGAAACTCTGCCTTCAGTCTTTGGAGCTGCTCAGCTGTGAACGCCGTTCTGGGTCGTTTATCCTCGCTGTCGTTTTTCAGTTTTTTCAATTTCCGGGTCCTTGGGCCTTGTGTGGAGACAACAATGAAACGAATCCATGAATATCAACCATCTCATTAAATGCCAAAACCCTTTTGGAGAACACGCACAAAAGGGCAGCCGCGTGCGCAGGAGTATCAGCTATTCTTTATGATCACTAGAATAAATAAACTTTACAATTCTTTCTAACTTGTGATAATCTTTAGCAATAAATTTATGCTACCTTTTAAGAAATGACAGGGACTACATAAATAGAAATAAAAAATAAGCGACATGTTGGAAAAGTCTTAATAAAACATGTTATGACGATATGATAATATGTTCACATAATAGCATATAATAGGCGATTACAACCTGCACAGATGAGCATTTCGACATGAGTTATATTGTTATTATGTTGCTGAAAAAAAGAATAGAAAAAGAAATTATATTTGTTTTGTCCTGAAGTTTTAATGCAAACTAAGCGACAAAATATATATGGAACAGAAATAGGTAAAAACCTATTAATATAATTATATAAGACCTTCCTGAGGAATTTTATTTATTTATTTATTTATTAATTTATTATTATTTTTTTACGGAAAACTTTGGCGACATTAAAATAAATAGGCCTGCGCTGTAAGCAAAATAGGCTGTGAGGTCTTGCAAATAATATTAATAATAATGATGGTGATAATTGTCACTAGGCCAAACCTAAGCGCAAAATCACAGATATCAAATCACACGTTTTGTAATTATCTTGTAAATGAACGAGGTTTATTTATTAATACATGGAAATCTTAATTCCTTGGAAGTTGGAAACCATCGGTGGACCGTGCATGCTGTAAAACGAAATATACAATTATATTTTATGTTTTATGTATTGGTAAATTTGGTCTGGTTTGATGAACATGAGGCATTATTATTATGCTTGTCCGCTGGAATAAGTTTGTCCGATATTAATAAGCTAATTTTCCTGCTTTTGGTTTATGCAATAGAATATATGGCCTCTATATATACATAAAAGTAGGCTATTATTTTTTACTAGTATTATAAAAAAATTATTTTTGTTACCAGATGCCTTACCAGATGAAGGTCGATCAGAGTATCTCGTGCAATAAACCCAGGCGGGCCACATTAACGGCTGGGTGTCTTTACTGGGCGAGGAGGTTTCACCTGGGCTATTCAAAGCTGCGGATGACGCTGAGACGACCCTCGATTTTGCAGCGTTCCCTCTATCGGCCTTGTCTGCCCTGGAATGCGTTCTGCCGGCTGGAGACAAAACGGTGGACGAAGCAGAAGATGAAACACTGTCCGAACTGCAGCTGGAATCCGAAAAAGGCGTGCTGGGGACAGTTGCACAATGCTCCCTTTTGCAGCCGAAGTCCGGTCTGAGGATGTTGTCAATGAAAAAGTTGGTGGTTCTGTGCGTGTGGTGCGCCGCCTGCACCGGGAGCAGAGGTGGAGAGGGCAGGCTCGGGGACAGAGAAACGCTGTCATCTTCGCTCCGATCCCGCTGCTCTTCCATAACAGCTCCCCTCCTCGAGATTCGCTCCAGTGGTTGGATTGTAACCTGTTCCGTTCCAAATATAACGTAAGACTGGAAAGTGTTATCTAGGTATCCATGACAACGCTCTAATTTCCCGCGAAAGTGAGAACATTTTGTAAGTCAACTTGTTGACATGTAGTAGGAAGATAACGCTTGCGTGCTGCCACTTTGGATAGGACTGACAGCGTACAGTAGCCCATACGAGGCTTTCCTACACCCTCTGCATTGCCAGACCTCGGTTTGACACCTCTTTTTCTGCAACTCTACTCGTGCCACTAACCGGAAACACATCAGATCACATAGATGAGTGGGGAGCCTATCCATGACAAAGGAGCTCTTTGCCACGTGTGTCAGCGTCCAATTCCGTTCCGCGCCTGTGCTCACAGATATCAAACAGCACAGAGTAGCTACAGTCGCATATGTAGCTGAATTCTGCAGCCAGACGCGAGGAGACAATTAAAACTAAACAGAAATTATTCTTCGAATATCTTTAGCTATTTGCAGCTTATGAGACGAAATAATTAAAAACACATATAGGCCTGAAATACCCAGACGACTACTTCAAGTCAGATCCCTTTTATGAATAATTGTGTCCAAATTTCACCAATTACAAATAATATAATTGTAGGCTATAGGCAATTAAAATATACTGATTCAATGTTAAATTAGTCTATATGCTTGTTCTTAATACTAGCCTAGTGTAGCCTTCTAAAACAAGTATAATTTAGATCTCATTCAGGACGAGTAAAGCCAGACAGACATAGGCTAGGCTATATAGTCTCGTTCTCACTGTTTTGGTTCTTGAAATACTTATCGCGAGAATTATCTGTTTGCGCTTAATTAATTTCTTATTAGGGCTCATTCTGGAGAGCTATTGTGAGGCGGCGTCGGTTACGCGGTAAACGGCTGAATAATCCACTATCTCTCTCGCAAGACGCGCCTTAGAACTCCTATAAAAACATAATTTATAGGTTTTAATTAGCGTGCATTCACCGCGATCGGTTGGGCGTTCATGATACAGCACAGTTAAAAGCGCCTGACACAATGCACTCAAGGACCGTTTAATCAAAGCAGCTTTGGAGCGGCTTCAAATACGTAAACGTCATCGCTTACCAAAGCTCTATTTGCATAAATGGCTTAATTGACAGTTAAATGTCCTGTGATTAATTTTACCGCTCACGTGGCAGAGCTTTAGTGAAAATATGATGAATGTATTTTTTCATTGTTAAACAAAATGTAAACGACCCCTGCTTAATTCACTGGATATGTCCTACACTGTTGTGCTATGCGCTTGACAATTTCTACAAATGAAAAAAAGTTTTTTTATATATATATATATATATATTACAGCTTTACAAACTATAACTCTCCATCCCAGGCCATTATATTACCAAAATTTCAGATATCAGATATTCGTAAATAGGAAAATCCTTATTCTCAGAATTAATAGTATCTTATTTTAATCATAAGCTTTAACTTGGTTGGATGTTTATTTAAAGTAAATGGAATTAAAATTTCAGGTTGAATAAGCCTATGGGACCTGCTGTGACATGCAAAACGCGATGAGATAGCAATGAAGCATGTTATCTTTTTTTTTGTTGTTGTTGCTTGGTTAACATGCTTCCGTTTAGACATTTGAACCAAGGAAAGGTGTGTAAAAGTAGACAGCGAGTAACGATCACAGATATTGTAACCATGTACAGTTTGGGGCCCTTCGGGGTCCAGGCAGCCGGGCAGAGCACATGCGTTTAGTCATGCATCAAGAATGTGCTTGCAGAACAGATGTGGACCGTTTAAAGGTGTTCATATTATTCTTCTGTTAAGGACTTGTCTCAAGGTTATAAACTACGCCACTAAACCCCTGTTTTGTTGTGGCATCATATCCCAAGACTGAAAAAGGCGCAGTGAATTAATCTTTTTTTTTAATATATATTCGGAACATTAAAAACAGCTGGTTCAGAACAGTTGGTGCTACTTATTATTACCTATCTACTGTGACATAGGCCACCGCACTGTCAATATGTCTGAGATATGAAATTGGATAAATGTAATTGTACTTATAAAGGCCTAAACATCCCTTATCCAACATTTTCAAAGCAAGGTGATTTTTAGCTAACTATCAGCAGAATATAAAATAGCATAATCTATGATCCATAGTCTGTTATGATTTCATTCAAGACTGAAGTAGTTGAATATGACTAAAGAGCGTGGAAGAGCGTCCTCTCGTGGCCAGTTACTCACGCTACACTCCTGAAGTCATTTGCATTAAAAGTAATCAGAGATCCAGAGTAATGTGTGAACTGAGGACACGGTGTGTTCATGCATTGTAATTGCATTCTGCTCTATTATTAATTAGGCATAATTATAAAAGAAAAAAAATCACTTGATGATAAAACATCATGTTATTACATCATAAGCCTTTTCACTAGGCATAATGTCAGCGATTTTACAAGAAAATATTTGACTAGTCATTAATGAATTAGCGCAACTGGCATTAACAAAGTGCATTTAGTAAAAAAAAAAATCTCTTGTAACAGTTTTATCTTCTTCTGCTGTCTCACACTTTCCTCTGCTGCATTAATGTAAGACCCCACAATCCACGACCTGCAGATGATAACTCTGAAGCACTTATTTAACTTGATTAGCCAAGCTGGCCTTAATTAATACTTCCTTTATCACTGACTTACATACTGACTTCAGCATATACTCCGAAATAGGTTGTCACTGTGGTAACTTTTGAAAAGGTACACTTTTGTACCTGTTAGGTTCAAATATATGTACATACAGTACTAATAGTACACTTTTGACAACTAATATGTACCTTTAAGGTACCAAAATGGACCCAAAGTACCATTATTTCTGAGTGTATGCTTTTTTGTCATACGTCTGTACACCAATAGAGGGCAGTGAAAGACTGCTTGTATTCTGTAGACGTTCCTTTTCAGGAACTCAAGCTGCGTCGACGAGACGCTATGGGAACGCCCTCAGCGTGACGGCTCTGAACAGTGTGTAGAATCAGCCAATGGAACATTGAGACGTCAAAGGCAGGTGAC
>JAUCMT010000160.1:2570256-2584632 GCA_032357475.1 Enteromius thamalakanensis | reverse complement strand
GGACATACTACTCGCCTCGCATGCTGTTTTTCGCGTACTATATAGTAGGGAAGTAAGCGATTTCGGACGCAGCATATATTTTTTGGAGGACCTTACCTCATTTTGATTTGAGCCTTTGGACACTGTTTGAGGAACTTAATAGTTCTAAGCTCATCTGTAAGTAATAATTGATGATATTTGGTTTTGACATAACATAATATTCAGGTGTAAATCTTTAAAATAAAACAGGTTTTCCAGAATCGTGATTTATTCTAAGCAACAACAAAAAATTGTAATTCTCATTTTATCCAGGATCGTGCAGCTCTACTCTCTGTAGTATGTTGAATTTGTACATTTTGAGGTTATTTATGCCTAATACACGTGACTCGTGAGTACGATTAGTCTGTTTGGTCCCTCATTCTACACTTGCACAAAAGACAAAGGTATAGCGGTTACAACATAAAATGCCTCTTCTCCTTTTCATGCGTCCTCACCTGAATCCACACATAAGGCCACTAAAATAATGATAACTCAATTACTTTTGCATACTATGCTAATACAGTGTTTACATAATAGCATTTACTTGTTTTGGAAGCATGGAATAGATTTGTTTTTCTTTCCTCTGTCTTTGATGTCATTACTTTTTGAGACTGTGTGTTCTAGGCCCATAAGCCAATCAGTGTATCATGAGGTCATTGTCCTGTGGCTGCAGGGCTATTAGTCACATGGCATTCATGGGTCAGGTGATTGGCTCAAATTGTGTTCAGCGTGCCCATGAGCAAAAACAAATTACTTCTTACACATTTTCTATTTAATTATATATCAATTATTTTAGTCAACAGCCTCCCTCGAGACCCGGAGGGAAAGCATGTAGTACATGGATGAAAGGATAAACAGATGAAGAAAATAAGAATTAGCTTGTCTAAAATGAGAAATTCTCCCCTAAAGCTTGCATCAGAAATAAAATCGAAAGATAGTAATGACTTGTGGTTCAATTAGTAATGACATAATTCACATCAGTTGTGAGCTGTTACTTTTAGTGGAATGTCTCTGCTATTTCTGTGTCTGTCCTCCACTAGATTACAGTCACACACAAACATTATATCAGTATATCTCTGATTTATTCTGACATCTGGGCTCTACAGTGTTGCTCTAAAAAAAAAGAAAAAAAAAGAAATATATTTAGGAAAGCCTATGATAGAGCACTTATGTGTCTAAACTTTGTAAGTCACAGTGAGAGGACAGTGTATGTGTGTGTGTGTGTGTCACAGACTGCTTGTGCTTAGGGAGATGCAGCTGGTACCAGAGTCACTGTCTGTGCGTCTGCAGGCCACATTTATTTTTAACTCTGTTTTCTCATACACACACTCACTCATATTTTACGCTCAGAGTTCATTTGTAATATATATCATTACTAGATTTGCATTGACTTTAACATACTTTTTTTAAAACAAGTACTTATTATAAAAAATCATATACTTTATAAGAAATATCTTTTTTGTGAAATGTAATTAAGATTTTGCATACTTAATTTCATTTTAATTGCAATTTAATTAAAATATATCACATTTTTACTTTAGAGTGCTTTTTTGATCCGCTTAAAACTGCAGTCCGTAACTTTTTTTCTGCTCAAAATGTATAAAAATGATATAATAAGAGAGTACCCCATGAATACATTTTTCGAACTGTGTTTTTGGCTTGTCCTCAGTCACCACAGGACACCTATAATAAGTGTTTATTTTCAGACTGGTTCGTGATTTGTCATTATTCTATTATTGTCATTTATT
Source organism: Enteromius thamalakanensis (assembly GCA_032357475.1). Lineage (NCBI taxonomy): Eukaryota > Metazoa > Chordata > Actinopteri > Cypriniformes > Cyprinidae > Enteromius > Enteromius thamalakanensis. The sequence goes on along the minus strand of JAUCMT010000160.1, from coordinate 2,582,866 downwards.
TATTTTGTAAATAATATGCAATACATAAAGCTGTTCAGATTTATTCAGTTCAGATTTAGTACTGGTGCTTTAGTATTAGTCAACACATCAAAATACAGGTGCATCTCAATAAATTCTAATTTATTGAGACGCACCTGTATATTTACATCTTTAAAGCACAATAAAATAAGTAGGCCTAATAAAACATGATTTAAATTGTACATTAAGGACTTAAGTGAGTTAGGAATCATAGTGAATGTGTCTTTCTTTGAGTGCACTTATGTTGCCTTTAATTTCATTAAAAACTATCAGCAAATACTTTTACAAATACTGTAAAGATTTCCCGTACATAGCATGCTTATTAGCATAAGTAGTTTTAGTTATAGTTCAGATTCAGTTATCATTCATTTCTAACCTCCCTCAGATCTGGCCTCAATTCCTCCTCATAATATTAGCATTTAATATGCATTTAATTAATTCACTGTTTCTATCCAAGTCTGTATTCATGTTAACACGTTAAACATGAATAAGGAATATTCCAGCAAGACACTGTCTTGTCTAGTTTAGATTTAGCTTTTTTTTTTAAGTTGATATACTTTATAAAAGAGACGTCATGTAATGAAACATGAGGCCTGGATTAAAAACTGAGAGCTAAAATGACTCCTGTAACAGATTTTGGTCATAAACATCAGTTGTAGTTGGACTTTAAAGCCTGGGAACACATATTTAACTATACATTTCTGACAAAAGCAGCTAGCAAGGTAGTAAGATTTAAAGAGAGAGAATGAGAGTTGGCTTGAGGATGACCAGGGCTTTAGTGATGATGTTTAAGGATGATAGGAAATTCCTGAGGTTACACACACACACACACACACACACACACTTACTCACGGGGTGAAGTGTGAAGTTAGGAGTCCAGTGAGAGCCCTGGGGGTTGCTGCTCTTGATGACAGATCACCCAGAACTCCATAACAGCTCATTATGTAAAAGCCTCATGAATAGAGATGTGACAGGCAGACCGCAGCAACGAAGATCGAGGCCGAAAAGGACAGAAGATGGGCGCCTCAGCATCTCAGATTTATTTCAGCATTATCAGCCATAATTCAGTCGCCATGATGAGCTGCCTCGGGTTGAAACGCCGCACGCTGGACAGCAGAGAGAAAAAAATGCACACAAATCACATGATGTATGATTACAACAGAACAAAGCACAAGATGTGTGGTATTAAATACAGAGAGAATGACAGGGGTGGAAAAAGCTGGATTTTTTTGGTCCAGAGGATGTAATTACCATAGAGATTGTCCCCTCATTATTCATATAATGAGTTAGATAACTTGCAATCATTCAGATTAGTGGTCCACCAACTGTTACAATACAGTTTTTTTAATACTTGCACCCTAAAAGTTGTGAAAATATTCATGAATATACAGAATCTTCAGAACAAGTCTGCAAAACTGCAAGCACATTATCTGCTTCAGGCTCAGTTTGCAATTACAGTATTAGACACTTTTTGTAAAACGCTAAACACTAAGTGGCTAAACACTTTCAACAAAATCATGCAAAAAGTATCAATGGAAATCAATTGTATTAACCCATGGAGGTCTGGATTTGGAGTCACACTCAAAATTGAAGTGGAAAAACACAATATAGGCTGATCCAGCTTTGATTTAATGTCCTTAAAACAAGTCAAGATGAGGTTCAGTAGTGTGTGTGGCCTCCACGTGTCTGTATGACCTCCCTACAATGCCTGGGCATGCTCCTGATGAGGTGAAGGATGGTCTCCTGAGGGATCTTCTCCCAGACCTGGACTAAAGCATCCGCCAACTCCTGGACAGTCTGTGGTGCAGCGTTGCGTTGGTGGATGGAGCGAGAAATTATGTCCTAGATGTGCTCAAATGGATTCAGGTCTGGGGAACAGGTGGGCCAGTCCATAGTATCAATGCCTTCATCTTGCAGGAACTGCTGACAGACTCCAGGTACATGAGGTCTAGCATCGTCTTGCATTAGGAGGAACCCAAGGCCAACCGTACCGGCATATGGTCTCGCAAGGGGTCTAATGATCTCATCTCGGTATCTAATGGCAGTCAGGCTACCTGTGGCAAGCACATGGAGGGCTGTGCCCTCCTCAGAAATGCCACCCACACCATTACTGACCCACTGCCTGGTCATGCTGGAGGATGTTGCAGGAAGCAGAAAGTTCTCCACGGTGTTTCCAGACTCTGTCATATCTGTCACATGTGCTCAGTGTGAACCTGCTTTCATCTGTGAAGAGCATAGGATGCCAGTGGCCAATTTGCCAATCTTGGTGTTCTCTGACAAAATGGTTGTTGCCCTCCTACGGCCTCCTCCATGTCTCCTGATGTACTGGCCTGTCTCCTGGTAGGACCTCCATGCTCTGGACACTACGCTGACAGACACAGCAATCCTTCTAGTCCCCGCTCTCATTGATGTGCCTTCCTGGATGATCTGCTCTACCTGAGCCACTCGTGTGGGTTGTAGACTCTGTCTCATGCTACCACTAGAGCATTCAGAAGAGACCAAAACATCAGCCAGAAAGCAGAGGAACTGAGAAGTGGTCTGTGGTCACCACCCGCAGAAACATTACTTTATTGGGGGTGTCTTGCTAATTGCCTATTATTTCCACCTGTTGCCTATTATATTTGCACAACAGCACGTGAAACTGATTGTAAGTCAGTGTTGCTTCCTACAGCAAGTGAGCAGTTTGATTTCACTGAAGTGTGATTGATTTGGAGTTAAATTGTGTTGTTTAAGTGTTCCCTTTATTTTTTAAGCTGTATATATATATATATATGTGTGTGTGTGTATTTATGAAATAAGAGTAAGAAAAAGTAAATAAATACATTGTTTCAGCCATACAGGGTCTACGCCTACACTAAAACCCAAAATAAACCAAAAATCAAAAATGACTCGGTCAGTATGTAGCTGGTTTTGTGATGATAACATCAATATAATTCACAATGAAAAAGTGTTTGGAGGTCAATAACGTGATCATTCCCAATGGGAAACAAGCCCATGACCTTACTGTTGCTAACACAATGCTCTATTGCATGAACTACATCTACCCTTTTTTAATCAACTTGTCCTATAGTGTAGTGGGCTTATGTTTCATTCCAAGCATAACATTACAAACATGACAATCTTGTTCACATGAGCTCTGATTCAGTTCATGCTCACATTCGCATAATCAAACGCTTACAAACAACTGCATTTCCACAACAAAGCACGCTGACACATATCCATTCACACAGGCGTTCACACACACCAGAGCTGAAGAGAGCTCAAACACTGGGCAGCAACTGCTCATAAAAATTACATGAGACGATTTAAGAAGGTAAATGTCAGCAGGAACTGAAGAAACACTCAGAAAACTCTCTCTGACACACACATCACACACTGAGTTTCAGAAGCTTAAATGGCAGAAAGTCTCTTACGTACTCTGGGCTTTTGTGTCTGTTGTGCTTGTTGACAGTTCTGCAGATGAGGCCGATGATGTTGGTCCTGCTGACTGACAGCTGTCATCTCTTAGCAGATAAAAGGCCTCAGAACAGTTTTACATAATTAGTCAACACTGCAGACCTCATCAGCTCGTTAGAGGATGTGTGTGTGTGTCTTTGAAACCTTTTAAAAGTTACATTTATGCTCAAGGTAGTCTAAAGCCTTAACTATCTGAACAATAGAACAACATACTTGCGTCCAGCACATAAGCATTATTCTTGACCCATAAGACTTTAATTAAGCTGGTTTAACCTTTTATTGGGGCCAGTCTAAGGCACACCTGTGCAATAATCATGCTGTCTAATCCGCATCCTGATATGCCACACCTGTGAGGTGGATGGATTATCTCTGAGAGAAATAGGCCTTACGTAGAAAAAGCCTTAGATCTTTGAGCTCAGCTAATGAAGAATCGGGGGGAAATCAAGAGTGTTGCATTTATAATTTTGTTCAGTGTATTTACATATAAACACACATACATAGAGCACTTCACATATGGTACGTACGTTTATTACTAACATGAATGCATATGAATCCAGCAGCTTAATGCAAGATGTAATCACTTTAAACATGGGGAGTTGTGGTTACCTGGAAAGTAAAGTGACTTGTGACCAGGTATGGTGACCCATACTTGGAATTGATGCTCTGCATTTAACCCATCCAAAGTGCACACACACAGAAGTGAACACACACCTGGAGCAGTTAACAAAATAAAACTGGTATATGTGCAGCTGTGATTTTTATTAGTATTATTATAGCTACTGAACTGCTAAAATCATTATGACAACACCACAAGCTAATCTTTTTAACATCATTCACAGAATACACACAAATGAACAAGTAGACAAATGCACACCACGCATACTGCTAATGCATGAAAGCCAGTATATGCTCCACACATTGTACACTCACCCTATCTTTTTTTGCACTTCAAACATGTATTGCATTCCCTTTATTCTGTGCTGAGTGTCTTTGAGAACAGCTAGAGAAGTGTGTATGTGTTGGTGTCTCCTCTTTTACATGCGTTGGAACCGACTGCTTGGCCTTTAACCTCTGATTGGCTGAGGCGTGCTGCGCATTACAGAGAAAGGTATAATGAATGATGGACAGCATGTGTATGTGTGTTAGACTGCATTGCAAATGTCTTCACCTTAGGGGACCACATGTATCTTGACATCACTAGATAGAGAAAGAATACTGGTTTTACTGTAGTATTTTGAAGTATTATTGGTATTTTAGTGGAAATGGATTCATACTGAAATTTAATTGAGTTCAGGACTGATGTAATATTGACTTTTGAATGAAAATTGTGCTTATAGTTTCTAAATGTGATTACATTGCCATAATAACAGCCTTTTTAACCTGGTTACTTTATAAACCTCAATATAGAAATATGTTTACTGTTCTAATAAATGTAACGTTTTAAACTAATTTTAACCCCAAAGGCATTTTAATTGCTTTAAAAAAACATGCTTAACATTGAATAATCTGGTTAATGCAATGAGTTGTACACGCTTCATACTTCATACTCTTTAGATACGATCTTACCACTTTTATTTTGTATTATTATTGCAGTTTCTGACAACTGGTCGTTGCTTGGGTCAGGTTATTACACTAGATCTGATACGAATCACATATCTGACACCTGTTTATCTACTTTCCAATGCAACAGTTATAACGCACCAATAATAATATGTCTAATGGGTTTTAGTTTAAAAAAGGAACATGAGGGCTAAATGACTGGATTATTCTAGAAGCTACTTCTGGCGATGTTCAACAGGGATGTGTGATTGTGTTGGAGGCTGAGTGTGAGGATGTAGCTACACAGAGTGTCAGCAGAGTGTTGTCCGTAAGGTCTAATGATGAAATAAAGTTGCTGTGACGGAGATGCTTTAAATGATGTCATGTAATTACTGGAGTGTGTGTGTGTGTGTGTGTGTTTGTGTGTTTGCTACTGCTGACTCCCTGAAAGCATTCCGATGTAAAACAGTGTGACAGGTCTGTTAGCCAGCTGCTCCAGTGTGTGTTCTGTTATACTTTAAAAAGCATCAGAGGAGTTGAGAGAAATGAGCAAGGAGGAGAGTGAGAAGGAGAGAGAAAAGTGATGTGAGCCCCCTGGCTTGGTTTTTCACTCTGTAACTACCAGCTGTGCCTCCTCACATGATCACGAGGATCAGATCGCACTTACACACACACACACACACATGGACTAATTAATAAAAGCTTATCAGGGCTCATGTTTTTCTGCAACTTCTCCCTGAACTGTCACTCAGCGCTATATGACATATATATATATATATATATATATATATATATATATATATATATACTTCCAACAAATAATCCAAGACTAAACCAGAATAATTCAGGTGTTCTCCAGATTCATTTTAATTCATGGGTTGTGTGAACAAACATAAAATTCTGCTCTTTTGTCAAAGCCTGTAAATCTTTTGGGTTTAGAGGGGCTGGCAGACAGAGATGTGTTTTCCACAAATCAGACTAGGCAAACAAATCAGACCAGATTAGTAGAGTCCTAGAAAGACAAGCACCAGGGCGGTTAATTGCTGTAAGTGGGTGTTGGGTAAACATGTATGAAAGATTAGTCTGCTAATCAAACCTGTGGCTATATATAAACTAAAAGACATGTTTATGTTTCATATCACTGTTCTTCCTCATGTTGGATCTCCAGTGCATCTGTGAAGGCTCTTTATGTATAAAGCAAGCATTGAATGGATTAACAGACACTTTGTTGATGTTTAAGGATGTTTATTAACCTTCTATCTATTTGAATCCGAACGTAAAACATCTGAATGTACAGGCACCAATTACCAATCAAAAAGCACACCAGTGTTTTTCTGAATAGTGGCATTTGTTGTAATTTTTGCCAGTTTTATACACAGACATACACTCATTTGGTTGATTGCACTAGTCATAATTTTCTTATTTAGGATTCTCTCTCTCTTTTGCGGTTGTGATGTATCTTTGTATTAGGTGTGTTAACGCTAAAGGTCTCAGAAGAACCTGCCAAAGGTCAAACGTCAAGTCCCAGAGTTCATTAAAATACACACACCGGCTTATCACTGAAATACAAACTGAAAATACACTGTAATGCTCATCAACATTCAGCCAGAGGCATAAAATAAACACATTTGCAGTTGCAGGTGTTTAAATGGATGTTTCAGCCAGATATATATATATGAATATCCCTTCATCCTTTAGGTTGTTCCAATTTCGATGACTTCCTTCTATTGTAGATCAGAAAGAAAGATATTTTGAGGAATGCAAACAACTTTAGACCCCATTGACTTTCATTGTTATGGAAATTTGACAAAATCAAAGAAGAAAGTCATACAGGTTTGAAACAACACGAGTGGACAAACAATCACAGGATGTTTTTGGGTGAACTATTCCAAGGAGCTGAAATTCTTCACTTTTCTGATCCGGATTTAGGCCAAATGATGTTTGATGCATGAATCTAATTTGTCTAACACCAGAAGCTGGCTCATAAACGCAAGAAAACAATTTAATTCGAGCAAAAATCACCTAGAGAACAGTTACAGATATGCTAATAATCATTTAAATGTTGTTTCCTTATCACCATCCTGTGCGTAATTACGCATTTCGTGTAATTGCGTATAATAGCCAAACACAAGACATCATTAACAGAAAGGGACAAATTCAGACAATATATTCTCACACTGGCGCTGAGTTCAGATGACCCTTATATTCCCAATGACACTACAGAGAGGATTGACAATGGAGTGCCGAGAGAGTGTGCCGCGCGGAGAGAGGAGATTCATTAACAGTCAGCTTGAGATGAAGCAGGAGGGCAGCTCAGTCTGGATACAGAATGAAACCAGAAAATGTACTGTATTTGTTGTTGTTTCCTCCGTGCGCCTTTCCGCCGTCGAGTTTGACATAAATCTCGTCGCCAGAGTCCAGGTGCAGCACGACACTGTTGCTCGCGTAGTCGTAGTTCTGATCGGCGTCTTGCGCGATGGCGCTCGCCCGAACCTGAGCAAAAAACGCAGAATGTAATTCAGTGCCACTGGACTCGCGGCACATGCTTGTGTTTCTGAAACAAATTTAAAGGATCTTCATTGATTAAAACAAAACAAGTTTCATTTTTATTTTAATATTTTTTAAATAAGGATATTTTTAAACTTTCAATCGCCTGTTTTGTTAGTATTGTGGGAAAAAAATCTATATCGTTACAGTAATCATTAATAATAACCCAAAATATTTGTTGGTACTTATATTGATACATCATAGATGCATTCACCTCACTGTCTGCAGCCACTAGTGTTTTGTTTTTAATGCAAACATGCCTTTGCGTTCGAAGGCTTCTTATTGAATTTGATTACTTGATGCCTTTTGATGAAATATTTATCATCATATAGCCCTCTAGCCTATCCCCAGAGATTCAGAGTTTTTTCCTTCAATCAAGAAGGGATTTTTATCTGCTTAGACCAATTTTCAGCTTTTGATAGCCTATATAAAATAACAGAATGTGTCTGAACACGGACTAATCCATAGAGTTCTTTAAACAGATAAGCAGCGGATCTTGTTTGAAACGCGTCGTGCGCAATTGGGTTGTATCAAAGTAATCGTATAGAGCTAATTCGGAAATTAGTTTAATCAGTGTGCGTATTATTTGACGACTTGAAGTGGCATCGACTTTTTCGATTATTTCCTAGATTAGAACGTTCTGGACGAAATCGCGCGCGCCTAATGAACTTCTGTCTATCCGGTGTGGAAATCTAGAATAAAGAGATGAATAATGACTACACGGCGATATAGATGTTGCTGTTATTTACGAAACACCACAGCGCGCTTTCTAACTTTTGCGCATAAAGCTGTTTAAAAACAAGACGCTCCCCCTTTTTTTTACTCTTGACCCCGCTTTGGGTGACTCAGGTCTCAATTAGCCTTAATTCGCATCATGTATTTGCTGTAGAAATACCTGTCCGTTTTTACAGAGATCTGCCCACATGCTTGTTCCGTCCCCTCCGCGCATCAGCACATGATAGGTGAAGTAGTAAATCCCCGAAACCTGACACGTAAACTTGCCAGTAGTGGGATCATAGTGATTTCCCACATTTGTCACAACATCATCAAACCGGAGCACCTCGTAGCCTTCGTGGGGGTTCTTTAGACCCACATAAAACGCGATCTTGATGTTCCCCAGCGCCGGACCAACGTCTCCAGTCTCAGTCCTCGCCGTTCCCGAAGTGATGCCGGTAAATCCAGGTTTTCCGGAGTCTCCAGGTGGTCCCCTTGGACCAGGTGGACCCGGTTCGCCAGGTGGACCCCTGGGTCCCGGTTTGCCCGGACGGCCCGGTTCCCCTCTAGTCCCTTGAGCGAAAGCTGGTGGGATGGCACTGAGATCCTGCATCACCTCCAGTGCCGTGGCGCTTGGTTTGGGGTTGTACGGATCACAGATCATCCGACAAGTGCCCATCATTTCGTAGTGCGCTGAAACCGCGGAGGTTTGGATCAGAAGCGGAATTGCGATGGCCAGCGCCACGATCATGACGATGCCCACGACCGCGCCAATTATTCGCTTGCTGTGGAGCACCCGGGAAGCGCGCGCTAAAAAGTCCGGCTCGTTTTTGGAGGAAATGGTGACACGCGAACTGGAAAGTATGGCAAGAGGGGAAAACTCTCTCTCCTTTCAATGTAAATAAAAATGCACACACTCCCCACCAACACAGAAATGTGCCGTACCTCCTTCTCGTGACCTCTGGCAGAATAGCACTGTCTGTGCGTGAGTTGTCAGAGAAACTATGGGCTTTGGCACTCGCGCCTGAGCGCGAGGCGGAGCGGTGAATGTTGCGCGCAGAGAGAGGAGACGCGCTGACTGACGTTGCAACGCAGTTGCAATTTGGGTGCTGCTATGATAATATCTCCTGTAAAGCTATAAATAAATACCGATACGACCGTAACAACACTTATGCTCTCTTGTTTCTCTGCAGATTATATCTGTGTTAATTGGCAATCATAATTTAGTTTAACACTTCAAGTTCTGTGTAAATTACGGATATGAGAATGCTTAGCCTTTTCACTAGACACTAGAATTCATGTAAATACACTGGTATCCTTAAATAGCAACATCTAAATTAACTGGCAAGTCAAACTAACTTACTATAGTCCTTTTGGAAAGCAATCAATGTAAAATTTGCAACAAAGCTTCCTTATAATAACCTTATAATAACCAATGCATAACATTGAGTACAATTTGATGCATTTTAGACTACCTGTATTACTTGCATGACAATTAGCTGATAAAGGTCTTTAGGGTGTCTACCCTTTAGTGTTGTAATAAGTATAGTATACATTTCTGTGGAAGAAAATGAAATAGCGGCTTGCTATGCACTTTTAACAAAATTAAATCTGAGCGTGAACATGATTTTTAACATTCCCTATGCAATTATGAATAACAGATGGAAATGTAGATTTTTTTTTAATCATATGGAACACAGGCATATTAATATTAAAAACACCAATATAAAAAGCTAACTAAATATGAAAACAGTTATATATTATATATATAATATAATAAAAGTACAAAAGCACTGCTTGTGTTTTTTTGCCTGGAAAATTATTTTTTTTAACATATATGCACCTCTCCATCTTTTCCCCATAATTTAGTTGCCATTAGTAACAAAAAAGTAGCAAAATACCATGATCTGTAGAGCATGCACCAGTGCACAAATGTGTAGCATGTATCCTACATTAAATAAATTACTGCAAGAGTGGTTTTCGTCTTGAGATAAGGTGATAATTCAGTCAGTGGTACAGACTGACCTTGAGTAGGTTGATCTGTGTTTCAGAGGTGCATCATCAGAAGAGAGTAAACAGAGGGAGTGCTGAGGGTGGATGCAGGAGGCAGTGAGCTGCTCTATCTAAGGTGGGAGTGAATGTTTTACCTCAGGCCTTATCTAAAACTTGAGCCCTCTTACAAGAGTTCTGCCTGGAAATCATGTGAGATGTGACATGTACGAGCGAGAGTGAACAATTCTATTTCTGCTATTCTATTTGCTCCCCTGTTTTTCTTTATTTATAGGGAAAGGTTCACATGTTTGTGTGGATGAATCTGTGTGCCAGCTTATTCACGGCTGTGTTTGTCTCTCTCTCTGTGTGTGTGTGTCCTTGTGTTTAAACTTATCTGCTCACTGGGCTGTTAGATGTGGGTCTGACTGCTGTGACTCAGGCTTGCGTGTGTGACAGAGACCACAACCATGAATAAAGGGACACACACACATTCCCTCTCTCTTCACTCTCACACACAGCCATGAATATATTAGCCCTTGCACACATCCACTCAATAAACCTGTGTTCACTCACTCACACACACCGACAAAGAGAGAGAGAGACATTTCTCTTCTGCTTCCAAGCACTCATAGTGTTAAAAGAGGCAGCAGGCTCAAATGTGATTGTATTTGTTGAAGAATTAAATGTGGAGAACAGGATGGTGTATGAGCCACCATCTTTACACTCTGAAATCAAATTCAGTGGAACTATTAAAACAATTGCAACTAGAAGGTTTTCTATTATTGATTTAATTTGACCTTTTAATTGTTTATCATAACATTAACTTACAGTTGTGTTCAATCTAAACTACACTGCACTTATATCAGTAATGACTCCACTAACAGTGACAAGTAATATTTTACTCGTTCATTAAAAACCATTTGCTGAATAAGTTACATTTAGCATGCGATATGCTTGATGTTCATTTAAACAGAAATAGATCCAAATAATAGGTTCCACCATTCAGCTTCGTGGAAATGTATGCTTATGCATGCTACAAATGAGTGAGTTTCTCCTACACAAATGTGTTTTGTTGGTTGAACATAATTTCATTAGAAATGTCCAAACTCCAAAACATTGATGCAAGCACATTTTTTGTCATATGGCCAAATGTTCAGGAAATTCCATGCCATTTCTAAGTGCAGTAGTAGGATGAAAATACTGTGTTGTGTGTGTTACTTATGCTTCATAGCCCACAATACAAAAACACAGCATGTCACTGATTTGAGCTAAAAAAAAAAAAATTAAATTAAAATAGCAGTTTTCCATGTAAACATGAATGTTTTACTTTTTCTGTGATGCAGGGTTGTAGTGAATCCACACTGACTCCACCTCTGCCACAAACAGCCCTAATTATGTCAGAAATACTTGTGCTTGTTTGGCCTGTGTTGCCCTATGTGTGTTGTTTGCAGATGAGAGTTAGTCACTGTTTGTGATGCTTCCTGCTGTATATGATCCCAATTACTAAGAAAGGAAGACCGTAATAGACATGGAGAGAGAATGATACTGTGTGTGCGTGTTTAATATTTACTCATATTTTCCTGCACTGCAGTTATATAGGATTGTATGTCCTTTAAAGCAGTAGTTCATCCAAAAAACTAAATTTGCTGAAAATTCACACAACCGCAGGGCATCTGAGATCTTTATTATAAATTAGCTTGTTCATTATAATAGATGTGGATAAATGAAGCAGTGCATCACTTGTTTGCCAATAGATCATTTGCGGTGAATGGGTGCCGTCAAAATGAGTGTCCAAACAGCTGATAAAAACATCATAAACTGTTGTAATAGCAAATCTCTCTAAATCTTTCTGGAAGAAGAAACCAACTCATCTTGTATTTCCTGAGGGTAAGCAATTTTTCAGCAAACTAACCTATTGAAATGAAAAATGAAAATTTACATAATTTTTAAATGAAAATAATTTATTTTAGTTCTCTCACTGAAAAAGATTGAGGACTGTGTGAGTGGGTTTTTAAGGTGACTTTTCAGGACATTACCCCATGTCCCCATTTTTCAAAACTTATAAATTATATAGAATAAAATAATAGAATTTTTTGAAAATCTAAAATTGATCAAAGTTTCCTGTAAGAGGTAGGGTTGGGCAATAGCACACGCATTCTGAACAGTATAAAAACCATAGGCCTGTTTTTTCACACAAAAAAAAGTGTGTTTGTGTGTGTGGACAGGTTTTTATATCCTCGTGGGGATCAATTGTCCCCACAAAGATAGGAATACTAGTAAATGTTGACCTCGTGGGGACATTTGTTAGGTCCCCATGAGGAAACAAGCTTATAAAACATACAGA
>JAUCMT010000160.1:2511875-2533640 GCA_032357475.1 Enteromius thamalakanensis | reverse complement strand
TTCATTTCCATCTCGCTTTTGCAAAACCCTCCTCCTCCCCTTCTACCTCCTTTAACTCAACTTCCCACTCCGGGGGGGCAGCCGGAGTTTGAGCATGAGGAAGCGTAAACACTTGAATTAGATTAAGAAGGTGTTTTTCTTCATCTTGTTTTAGAATACTGGTGTAATAATAACAGTAGTTAATCAAATACGATATAAAGGCAATGAATATTTGTGAATTAAAGAGGATTATTGTAAACCTGAGCCTAAAATAATGCAAATGTTAAATGCAAAAGCTGAAATAAAATAGCTTGGATGTTTGCATTACATTTCCATGTGGGTATTTTCCATTTAACTCCGTCAGTGTGTGACTCTGAGACTAATGCCATCATTTACAGAACAATAAACTCACATCATAATAACTGAAGAGCATGAAATGTGTGCATGGTTAATTTGTAATCAAATTCTGGTATCTAGTGTACTTACATTTATATATATAAAGTGCTTTAAAAAGTGCTTTTCATGTAGTAATGAAGTAAAAAAATCACATGTAAAACCAAATACATCAAATATGTATTCTCTGAATATTTAGTGATCGGGATGTGTGCATGCTGCTTATGGGGGAAGTTTCTGTCGTGTGGAGGTCAACTGGGTACACAGTCGGTCACTGCTAGATTCACTGAAACTTCACACCACTTCCTGCAACACAAGAGGAAAGATGCATTCATAAATTGTGTCTCATTAAATAAATTCAGAAAATGTTAACAGTTGAATTGAATCATTAATTGAAAGGATACTTAATTTCTTCACCTCAGAAAAGCACTGTATAACTACAGTATAAATGACAAAAAAATCTTAAAATAATACTGTTGTATTGTCATAATTCTTCAGATTAAAAATACTTATTTTGATGGTTTGCTGCAGAGCTCTTTCCTACATTTCTGCACAGGTTTAGTGTATTTGACAGAACTGTGATGTTGACATGCATACGCTGAAATTACAGTGAGCAGACATTTTTTTGCTCAAATAGCAGAATAAAAATGTTTTCATGACTTTCAATTAAAGAGAAAGCATAAACTAGTTTTTTTAGTCATTTGATGCAAAGGTGATAAAAATAATAGTGTTATAAATGTACATCATTATTTTTGTCTTTAATGCAAATCTTAAAAACTTCAGATAAGAGAATGAATGATGCTGATGAAGTCCTCATAGTCGTTGATGAGTGGAATAGGTTTTCCGTGTCAGGAGCTGGGTGTAAGTATTACTGCAATACCTAAGCTGTGTTTTTATGCTTTATCAGTTCATTTATAATTATTTATTTACATCATCATTTTACAATCATTAGTTACTGATCATTTTTGTCATGTGAATATTTTTATAATTTATCTTTATATTTTATTAAGTATGTTTTATGGTTCATTAATTTATTTATTACGTTTCTATATTTTATATTCCTTATTAATTCTTCCTAGTTTCTGTATTTTCAATCTCATGCTTGTGGGCTTTCATGAGCTGGGTTGTCTGTATGAACAGGTTTGTGGGATGTTGCTGTGAAGTAGTTTTGGTATAACAGTCCGTGTTGAATTCGTGCTGGTCAGACGAAGTGTGTGCACTGAGACTTATGCAACTAAGATTGTCAACGTTTTGACTGACATAAGACTGTTCAACACTCATTTTTTGGGTCATTCTCTGCTGACCACTTGTCCTGTTACTGGACTAACTAATATTTGACGGGACCGGGCATCCGGGGCTGGATCCTAAATATTATCTGGCATGGAGACCTGATTTATCATAAAGCTGTGTTTACACTGCAAGTCTTAATGCGCTGCACAGATTTTTGGCTTCCACATGTTTACATTATTTTTAGATACAACTGGTATCCGATTTCTATTTACATTAATTCCCACCAAAAAAGGATGGTCAGTGATGGCTTTACTTTACACATAGCCCCTCGGGTTCTGCATGGCCGTGCTATTAAAATTATTTGCCGAGTTGCCATTATTATTTCCAGCAGGGTGGACAACAGCTGTCATGCATGTTTTGCAGCACAGCCTCTGACTGAACAGATAAAAACCAGAAAAGAAGAGTCATTTTCATTTGTTTCATTGTTTCATTTATCCGCAGCTCGCGGTAGAATTATTTTTTAGTAAGAATCTAGAGAGAGAGAAGGCACGAGTCAGTAATCTATAGTGAAACTGGATGCTTTAACTACAAAAACAGCGATGTTATCACCTCATTGGTGAGAAATATAATGTAGGTTTTAGTGGCAAAGCTATTGAATTTTTAAAATGACGGGGCAGCTCCCGAATGTTGTGCAGCTTCTTACATATAAAGTTCCCGCCTGGAATTAATGAAGTCTTTATGGGGAGTGGCCCAGATTGGATGGGAAAATGGGATCTCATGTGGATTTTTGTGTTCACACTTGTGCAACAAATTCTGATTTGTGTCGGATGTGAGCAAAAAAACTTATTTGTTTTGTGCCAGTGTTTATTTGTCTTTGTTTCATCTTTCAAAATGTTTCTTTCCTCTGTTTAGTTAGTTACAGCACTAGCTCCTTTGCCAGCTATGAGTACTGCTATTCTGTGACTGGATATCTGTGGATCTTCTGTGCGAGAGCGCCATCTGGCGTCCAGTCTCCATCCTTTTTTGGGGGATTTTTTTTTTATTATTATTATTATTTTAAGAACTTGTTTATGTACCGGAACCAAATATTGATTTGCACCGGTATCGAAAAACCCCAAACGAGCCTAGTTTTGGTCAAATGCCATTTGTTAGTGCAGCTACATGAACATCATAATCAATAATCAATTGTCACATCATTCGAAATATATTAAGTTATTTTAAGAAGGTCTTTTAACCCAAAAACCAAACTACGCTCCCTCAGAAAACATTGTAAGCTAACCGTGAATCTGGCTATAGTTTTGAACACTGGCTGATTACATGATAAAACAATGATTTAGGATAATTTTTTACCAAAGTAAGTTACAGACTATAGCTTTAACAGCATATATTTATTTGGAAAAGAAAATGGAGTGTGCACAGTTCTGTAAGACATCCGCAGACTTGATCAGTAATGTTATTTAGACTTCTGTCGGCCTCACTCACCTCTCATGAGGTTGTACATGTTCATGTAGTTTGTTCCTGAGTCTAAAATGGCATACCAGCTTCGAGAGACAGACCGGCCCTGAGGAGAATTCAAAAACACACAACGACTAAATGTTTCTAAGACTGCTTCAGTAAGATCGAATTATTGTCAAGACATGAGCGAAGGCTACTGTTGCACTCACCTGAACATCACAGGTATCTGGGTCTGGACTGCTCAGATTAAAGGTAATGTCATCCACAAACCTCATCACTGGAGTGGTGTGTGTAGCAGCGATGTCCTCTGCATCTACAGACACCAGCTAAAGAGATGAACCACACTCAGCTATCAAAGTGAGCAAGGCATAATAAACATATGCCCAATCATACAGAGCAACAAGAAAGAAAAAAAGTGTATTTGATTGTTGTGGAGGTTTTATGGTGGCTTCTGGTGTTTAAGATAGTACAGGTGCAGTACACTGGCTTAAAACATCAAAAAATATATAATATAAAATAAATTAAGTAAATAAAAAAAATAAATAAGAGGCGTTTGTATCGTGACTAACTTCTCTATCCTCTCTTTCCTCTAAAGCCCCATTTTACGTTTGTATTCGTCATTCATTTAATATCTTTTCATGCAGCTAGCTACTTTTCCATTTTTTTTTTGCTTCACAATGAAGAGTTTGCATGTAGTTAAAAATATGTTTAAAATTCATTTAAAATTAAAATGTATAAATTTACCTTGACCACAAATTAGGAATTTGTACACTCGTTTTAATTGAAATGTCAATATGCACATGTACACCTAGCATATTTAGATTCCCTAGTGTGGTTATACTTATGGTTGCTCCTCAAAAATTTGCAATCAGTTTGAGAATTCAATCACGCTTGGGACTTCAGCAATAATAGGCTATGAATTGACATAATAATCACATTAAACAATAGGCTATATAATAAGTATTTTCCTTAGTCTATTAATGCACACACTCACATAATAAAGGCATCTTTGACTCCTCCCAGGACATGTTTCTGTTGACCACTCTTTAATCTGATTGACCAAGAGGGAGGAGACGTCAAAGCAAGGAATACCTATTTTCCTTTAAAAAAACCAAGAAGTTAAAATCGGCAAATATGGAAGTATTTAATATGCATATGTGTGCATGCAATAGATACAATACCATAATTTAAATAATATGTAGTAAATGTTTCTAGAATTCAAGAGTACTTTAATTAAATATATGTATCTGATGAGATTACTACTGTACATACCACTCAACAAAGCACTGCGCATGAAGCGGACCGGCGGCCAGCGCGCAGAGGATCCCGACACCGAGAACCAGTGCTGCCAGCACGGACACACACACCGTCATTGTCCGGTTAGAGCTGCAGGAGGAGTCGGTGAAGCTAGAAAAGCCCGCTCTGCTCATGCCCACCGCGTCCTTATCACTGCCGTGCAGATGTTTACTAATATCCTATCCGGATCTGCCAAGACCGCTATGAGCTTCTACAAAATTAGCTATTTTTGCAAAATGCGCTGCATTTCTCATGTAAGGCCCATGTCCAGTGCACGTCTCTTCTCGACATGGATTATGTATTACTTATAATCCCATTTAATTACAGTTTTTTTTCTGTTGTCAGTCGCGTGTTGGGGGCGTTGACACCGCAGTGAGCTCAGAATAGTCAGAGCGCAAAGGAATGGAGAGGTCTCGAGACGTCATAGTAATATCGATCACTTGGACCAATCAGCTGTTAACTTGACACTAGAATTTAGCAACGCTCCCTTATGTTCTATACAGATAGCTCGTGTATGATAAGAATGTCTTTTTCTGCACGGTCTCATATCTCCAGTGCACAGTAACGGAAGCGCACCGGCTATATAGTCCTGGAGCAGCAGTCCAAGAGTCACCAGAAAAAGAGAAGTTTTTTAAAAGTGGTGAGTACATAATAGTAAAATACATTTTTCTGATATGGATAAATGCTAATGAGTAATTGAGAGTTTATCCCACACCCCTTCAGCAGAAACGAAACCTGCTGACATCTGAAAAGCGAAAAAAGACATGTTCAACAATATAGCCTAACTATAATGGGACTACAGCTTTAAAAAAAAACCAATGACAAGAGCAATAATAATTATAGACTAGGCCTACATGTTATCCAATGTTTGTTTAAAATGCAATATTCTTTGGCAAATCGGCCATGTAAAAAATATTTATTTATTTTGTACATTTGGACACGTTTTCAGTAGGCTAAACATTAAACAGAGAACAAAAAATGATCATTTAAAATTGTGAAAAGTGAATCATATTTGTTTGTCTGTTATGTCTGTATGAAGTAGAAATATTGTTAGTTCTTTGTGTGTCAGAATTTTGTGGAATAAGAAAATAATTATATTTATATAACTTAATATAATGACAAATTAATTGACACAACCGTGCTATCAGGACGTTTAAAGCTTGACATTAATTTGATGTATAATGAACATCAAACATATCTATTTACCAATTTCAGTGTGAGATAACTTCCTATTTTACCCATTTAACCACCGCCCAAGCTGAACTTAAAATGTTGCTATACAGCATCTTGATCAAATCTTGACTAGACATAGATCTCTATGTGACCGTCACACACCGGATGTTGTGAACTAATTCAACACCGTTGGATATTTTGGTGTATAAGAGCAAAAAGTGATTTAAAAACTGTTCGTTTTTTTAAACAGAAAAATTGTTTACTGTCTTAACCCTCAATTAGGGTTTAATGTGGTTTGGTCTGTGTATGTTGTAGAGCTTTGGAACAACTGGGTAGCCATTGAATTCCATAATATGACTGACAGACTGCAAAGGTTGCCCTAGGGGTCAGCAGAAAAACATCACATTTTCATTTTTTGGGTGAACTATCACTTTAAAAGACTTATATAAGTTAATTATAGTTCATCAAACACATCTAGTAGTTCTACCTCTCGTGAACATTTGAATTTTTGCCTTTATTACTTTAACACTCAGTTCCTGGAGGGCCACAGTTGAGATGTAGCGCTAGTTAAACAGATCTGATCCGGCTAATCAAGTCATTAAGGCTTATTCTGCAGGAACTGAGTTTGACACCCTTCTATTTAACGGTAGCAGTATGGAAATGCCTAATTATATATAATTTCCTAAACTCACACTCTTCTTCTCAGGTTGATTATGGCAGAAGATATGAAAACTCCTTTGCTCTCAGACTCTGAAGGCCCTGCTGATGCCCTACCTGTATGTCTAACCAGCCCTACAGTGGCCATACTCGGTTCTGGAGATTTCTCTCGCGCTCTGGCTCTGCGGCTGGTAGCGTCTGGTGTGCGAGTAGTGGTTGGGAGCCGCTGTGTGAATCGCATCCCATCAGGACTGTTCCCTGATGCAGTGCAGCTGAGGAACCAGGAGGGAGCGGTCTCACAAGCAGCATGTCTAGTGTTTATGGCATTGTTCCCTGAGCATTACCACTCCTTGCTGGGGTTACAGTCTGCACTGGCAGGGAAGGTGCTTGTGGATGTGAGTAACGCAGCAGAGATGAACACCCAAGGACCGTCCAATGCCGAACGACTAGCTGAGCTGTTTCCAGAAAGTCTAGTGGTCAAAGGATTTAACACGGTTTCAACCTGGGAGCTGCAGACTGGGGCTCATGATGGAAGCAGACAGGTCAGGACTGTTGTTGTTTCATCTGTATTTCAAGAAAATGAATACAGGGTTATTTGAAATATGTAAGTGTCTACCTTCCACTACTGTAGGTCCTGGTCTGCAGTAACAGTACAGAGGGGAAGAAGAAAGTTGTGCAGCTGGCTCGGCAGATGGGCTTCCACCCCGTGGATATGGGTGGCTTGTCTGCAGCTCGAGAAATTGAAGTAGCCCCGTTGCGCCTATTCCCATCTTGGAGCGGCCCAGTTGTTGCCACCTTCCTTCTTTTCCTCTTTTTCTACGGCTATGGTTTCCTGCGGGGAATTTTGCTACCTTATCTTGCACAAGGACACAATGCTTTCTACCGTCTCGCCCTTGACCTGGTGAACGAGAGCCTGCCAGCAGTAGCCTTGGTGACCCTGGCACTCGTATACTTGCCAGGGTTGTTTGCTGCGTGGTTGCAGCTCTGGAGGGGCACCAAGTACCGGCGTTTCCCATCCTGGTTGGACAACTGGTTGCAGAGGAGGAAACAACTCGGCCTGTTGAGCTTCCTTTGTGCAGCGTTGCATGGAGTCTACAGCCTTTGCCTGCCACTGCGCAGAATCACGCTGCACAGGATTGTCAATACTGCCTACAGACAGGTGCGCCAACCTAAGACTACATTTCTTTAATTGTTAAGCGTGTGACTAGAAGTGCCTAACAACAGTAAAGTATAGTCTGCTGTGTATTTGTCTAAACACATCAGGTCAGAGCAGGTACAGAGGAGTCCTGGGATGAGCTGGGTGTTTGGAGATCTGACCTGTATCTTTCTTGTGGAGTGTTGGGTCTGGGTGTCCTTTCTTTACTGGCCATCACTTCCCTACCCTCAGTGGGCAACACTCTTAACTGGAGAGAGTTTACGTTTGTACAGGTGAGGCCATGCATGCCATTTCTCAATCATGTTCCTGGAGGCCTTTTCTATGTCTCTCTTATCTGACCTATCCTTTTCAGTTCTTGGTGTCTCTACTGAGTTGAATCAGGTGTGTTTGATCAGGGGAGTTCTGTGATTTGTACTGTTGGTTTGCGTCCAAGAACAGGGTTTGCAAACACTGCTGTAGAAGGAGAATCACATATAACTACTTTGGCTGGAGCTTTTGTTGAACTAGTAGCTCCTCAGGAAAGCAATCCAGGCATAGCTAACCCTTTAAATGCTACCTGCTTCCTGCAGTTCAGTTTAACCCTATTTCTACACACCTGTCAGTATTTTCTTTTTAAATAACCCTGTGCACCTTAGATTTTTTATCGTGTTCGATTAGAGTTGGAGCTAAGATCTGTAAGAAGAAAGTTTCCAGGAGCAGGACTAGAACCTGGAGGACTACAGCCCTGCGTCACAATTTTCAATAAATAAATAGTATGTGAGATTAGAACAAGTACGTCCCAAAGCATATTATGCTAAAAAAATCCCCGGATAGCCCACTTTTTGAAGTGTGGATCTGTTCTTCAAAATTGGCCACAATCCACTGCGTTACAAATACAAACAAAACGTGCTAGAAACACTACAAACATGCGCCACCAGTGGTTAGGTAGAGAGGTTTATAAAAAGGGGTTTGAGTTAATAATAATCAACATTTAACCTGGTAAATATATATATATATATATATATATATATATATATTTTTATTGTTATCTGTGTAGGATTTCATCTTCAACAGCAATGTAAACTTTTATGAACATCTATTTGGTTGTTAACTTTTAAATGCATCATTATATAGAAAATATGAGCAGTTATCCACATTAAAGACCCGCGGCTGGAGATCTACAAGATACGTGTTTTCTCTGCAACACAGTAGTAATTAAATGTGGAGGATGACAAGATGATTGACAGGAAAGTCTAGTGACAAGGTGCGTGTTACTGCTCTCAGTTAAAGATGCAATTGTGTGACGAGATAAGCTTGCCTACCTTATCTATTACACACTCAAAACTTTTTCTTCACCAAAAGAATACATACTTTAAGGGCGTAGTATAAGAAGGCACATTGGGACGCAGCACCAGTTTAGCTCTGACCCTAATCAAACCACTGAACCAGCTAATCAAGGACTTCAGGATCACTTGATAAGTCACAGGTCAGGTGCTGAAGTAGGAATTGAAGACCTATGTTTCATGGTGTGATGGAGCAGGACTGGGTAATTTGGTTAGGTTCTGCAGAATTTAGCTTTAACCCTAATCAAACACCCCTCGAGGGTTAAACTCTGCAGGATAGTGGCTCTCCAGGATTAAAGTTGCCCAGCTCTGTTCGTCAGGAAGGTAACCCTCCAGAGTAAAGACTCTGCCCTGGCTTAAACTGCCTGTACACATAAAACAGACTCCACTAAACTATGAGACCCACTGTCCTGCAGAGATTATATTCAACCCCCTCACAAGCACACTTGTCTGTATTTTTCATATATTTCTGACTACCTTGATTAGCTGGTTCAGGTTTGTTAAACTCGGCAGGGACGTGGGGCTGGGGCAGAGAACAGGTTTACACCGACCTCCAGGCTACCTCAAAACAACAAATTCTGAAAGAACCGGAGGACACGGTTCTTTGCATTTGAGATTATATAGAATGTGAACACTAGTATGTGAGCACGCATAAGTATGCATACTAGGCAAAGTCTTGGGACTCTAGGAAGAGATTTGAACACACACTGTACCCGACTATTACAAATGTGGTTGTTGAAGGCCTAGTTTATACTATTTCCAATGAGCTGCAGACTACATGTTACCGTTAGTCATACCTTGCTAGTTTTGGAGCAAAAATTGATCTTTTTTTTTATAGAAAACTGGAAATGTAGCTCTGATATTGACCAGATATAGTGGTTTGAAGTTTTCTCTCTCTTCTTCCTTTAGTCTGGTTTGGGCTACATCGCTCTGACTCTGTCCATCATGCACACCCTCGTCTTTGGCTGGGATTTTGCCTTCCACATTGAGGCATATCCATTCTACATGCCACCAAGCTACTTACTGGCTGTAGCTCTACCCTGCAGTGTTCTGCTATGCCGTTGCTTCCTTCTTCTGCCGTGCATCTTTACCAGACTGACAAGAATCCGCCGGGGATGGGAAAGTAAACGCAACTGTCCCGTCTTACTGCACCATGTGGTGGTGAATGGAATACCATAGAATTCTGGGATAGAATACAAGAACACCCACATTTACAAACATGGTGTAAAAAGGTTTATAAAGTATTTTGAGACTGCTCAAATTCTGACTAGATTAAGTCAGCCTCATCTAAAATGGGATAAAGATGAGATTGTCATATTATAAATAATAAGACAGATATGATAAGGTAAACTTTATATTTGAGTACTTGTGTGTTATTAGGATCATGAACCAGCTGTGATCTTCCCTCAGAGACACATGAAGTGGTCTCTGTTCACTAGAATATAAAAGCCATCATCGATTAGTTTTGATATTTGAGCATTACACCTATGCTTAGACTCACTCTCGGGTCTTTATCTCATAACTCTTTTGAAAAAGACTGAAAGACTTGCCATTTTTACTGAGGTATTAAAGTCATCACCTCCTGACTCTTTTCCAAGTGCCTTGTATGATTACTAGAGCATGCCTGTACCTCCGATGATTGTCTTCAGGGCCAGTTACTGTGCAATCTCTGTAACAGGAAGGCCAGTGTTATACAGAGTACTAAAAACCACCAAACCTGATTATATTTATGTATAAAAAATGCATGTGTTAAATTATTTTTTTTGTAAAAAGTTTATAAGAAATGTTTGGAAGTCTGGTTATTTACACACATACACAATACAAATTCAAAATGCTCCAGTCGTACAGTTTGCAATGACTGCATACCAAAACATTTTTTAAACGTTGAAATAAATCTTGAAGTTTGACTTTCCCAGTCTGACTGACTAGCTGTCTTTATTCTAGATGCTGTACTGCAAAGTTTTGAACTAAACTTTCAATCAATCAATCAATCTTTTTGGTGTTGTTAAAGCATAGTTTAAACATTCAACTTTATTTAACAAAATGGCGATTACTTTCCAAGACCTTATTTAAATAAAACAAGATATCCGGTATCTGATTTCTGTAAACAAAATAAAAAATATATATAAAACAATTGCCATTCAAAATGCAGGAAAACAATTGATCTGTGACAACATCTCCCTTCAAAGTCTGCCAGACATGTACATCAGAAACTAGAAGTTAAGAATAAATATAAAAAATATAGCTATAAATGAAATTAAAATAGATGTTTTGATCCGACTTCAAGAGGCTTGTCGCAGCTGAAAATAAGTGCCTCGTGTTGCGTTCACCATTCTGTCTGTGGATTGGCCTTGAACTTTACATAATCATCCATTCTGAAGAAGGCCAGTTCTGTCTCATTGGCTGAGAGAAGGAAAGGAGTCAAAATACAAGTATTTAGTATCGTGAATTTAAGCAGTAAAATGTAGAAATTATAATGTCATACTAACAACAGAATGTAAATCATGGAAGCAATCAATATATTCAATAATGTGTTATACTAGAGGCCCGAGTGAACTGTGTGAAGTTTTCATGAACTGAGCAGAAAAGGTTCCACTGTCCTAGAGCCAGGTGCAGACCATCGAGGACTTCTGAATTGTGAAATCACCTCCAATTAAAGGAAGGCTCTATACTTTTGGCAAAGAGTGCAACTTTTCCGCAAGCCACCATAAGATAATGCACATTGACGACAAGAAGATAGCAATGGTCAGCCAATCAGGTATAAGAAACAGAATATAGACGGGCAAAGATAATGATGGTTGACCAATCAGCACAATGGGAAAGTAAGTTTTTCATCTCTAATATGTTTTGTATTAACGATCAGAAGCCAGAAGCAGTTTTGCTTTCTCAGCTTTGTTACTTCAATAAAGTCTTTATTTCCTTCAACATCTGAAACTTTGCTGTTTGAGCCTGATTGTCTGAACCGACTGAGATTGAAAACTGGAATCGAGCTCTTTGGGCCACGATATAAGCAGGTACAGGTTCAGTTTGACATACATGCAAAATTAATTACACATCAAATTAAAATTAGTTGCAATCTAACAGACGTACCAACACCACACGCTCTTAACCTGCAGCCATCACGAAGAATCAACTTCTCATCATCCTCTAAACTCATCACCAGCTCATTCGTCTAAACTCAGGGAAAACAAATAGTGTTATTAATACTAATTACACCAGATTTACTCATTTTGTTAACAAAACTTCTCATTGTGAAAATCATTCAAATGGACATATCAAGTGGACATTTGTAAACTTTTGTGAAATAAAAGGGGAAGAAAGGACATGCTTTTTTAAACAAATATAGTTTATAGAATTTATGCCACAAGCTGTTTTAAAGTTACCTTTGCTCCATGTGCCTGGTGTATGATTTTCATTGTGTCTGCAACAGCACATTAACATGATATTAACGCTATAACTGTTCATTTTATTTATTTATTTGCTTGCAAACTTACCATAGTCAAACTTCTTAAAAGGTGGAGGCAATCCAGCTTTTGTTGAAACGTCTTAAAAGAGAAAAGTATTTTAATTTAGTTAATATTATTAGTAACCGTTTAATATATTAACCCAATATCTGATTTACTCTTTATAGGAAAACACGAATCGCGTGAAGTCTGGTTACCTTGCTTAACAAATGTTATAAACTCCTCTACTGTTTGGTCTAAATGAACGTCTTTGTAAACCACTGGTTTAAAGTTCCGATGCTCGAAGGACCGAACCAGACGCACTGTCAGAACCACGCTATCACACATCTCGAGCCCGATCACATCACACACTACACGGATTACAGCGTGGAAAGCAAGCCTAGAACACAACGAGTTAAATGAAGCATAGCAGACTTCTGAGATTATAAAAAAATACTGATCCCGAAGCGTTTACTTCCAGCATGTTCTGAGAAAAAATGCCACTCTAGACCAAAACAGCCGCTCCGTCGATCAGCAGCAGCAGGCAGAAGCAATGGAGCTGCAGAACAATAGATATTCAGCACGTGACTCATTCAACGCGGAAACAAAGTAACCTAGTAAAAATAAATAAATAAATAAATGTCTCCTCTATTCGAAACAAACCGTTATGTTTATCTATGACTTGAGTAGACTATGTTTATATTTTTAAGCACTAGGTGTTTACGTGAGACTATTTGTCCATGGCAAAAATGGAATGCAAATGAAATATCCATAATAATTTGGACGATATCCAATTGGGATAAATAAATAAAAAATCTTCTAAGAATGCACAACAGAAAATTCATGATCTTGAGGAAATATGGCAATTAGCTTCAAGTTTTTGCCCAAGTGGAAGCTTATGAATTTCTCAGTGGACTGACAGAACGATGCATGGTAGCTACAGGAATGGAAATCAGATTTGAGCTAACTATTTCAACTATTTTAACGCCCTTGTGATGGACACACTGATGTCGTAACACATAAACTGTAAGTATGTAGTTAACTATGAAAAATATGTTAAATCTGATTATTACTGTATGTGAGTAAACATAAGGCAACATCAAATGCTCTGTAAAAAGGATCAGGGTCAGCGTGCATTTCATATAGTCATGTTATCAGGCTTGTGAACCTGGACATGTGCTTTATGACTAAGATAATAAAGTTTCTAAACACAATATTTGTATGTAATTTGCAGATCAGTGTACTGTGGTTAAGTAAATCTTTATATATAATCATAGAAATTCAATAATATTTGAATTCCAAAAATGTCTAAAAAATGAAATACAAAAACATCAGATTCCACAAACTTGTATTTTAGTGTGTTTTTACGTGCATTGACAGTAGATCAGCTTAGCTAAGGAACTGTATCAGTTCTTGTCCAAATACCTAAATGCAAAATCACTGATAAAAAAAATGATACACGTCAGTGTAAAGCACTTCTGTTGCAATAAGTATCTTCTGTTTGAATCAAGGGCATCTCTGTTTGCTCAATCATCTCAATCTGGCATCCCTGGCGTGACCCTGTGGCCCAGTTAGAAGAAGCTAAAATTTCGTGAATTTGATTGGACGGATTGCTCAGTACATGTTCCGGCAGCCAATGGAGTGTGCGGGGGCGTGGCCATGGGCGGGACAGAAGACACTACAGTAGCGTCGGAGCGTCGCGCTGCCATCACAAACGCTTTCAAGCGCCTCCTTATAACAGACTGAAACATCTACAACCATGTCTGAGGTCAGTATGAAGACACAAACCGCCTTTGTTTGATTTAAGGGAGTATTTCAGAATCGTAACGTATGATTATTGTGCTGTAAATTAGGATTCTTGGTATAGAAAAACACATGGTGCAGTTTGTGTACGGCATTAACTGTTAGCATTTCATAAATCTTAATCATTAATACTAGTCTACCCCGTAATTTTTACATTACGTGCGTTAAACGGCACTGGAGATCATGCAAGCGCCATGTGTAACGTTACGTGGGTGTGGCGGGACTGTGAAGTGCATTAGAACACAACCGAGCGAGCTTTTCTGTTCCGTTTCTTTAAACGCGTCAGGGATCCGTGCGTAACGTTTTTACGATATCTTATGAATGTTTAACGTTACCCACCCTCAAAACCTTGTAGGATGACTTGAATTACTTTCTTTCGCGAAGCACAGAACAAGATGTCGATAGCCTTACCATTAATTTTTACTTTATGCAAAGCAGTAAGCAGGTGATATTTGCTTCCTCTTGAAGAATGTATTACATATTTTGTAATAATAGAGGATCAGTAAATGATGACAGAGAATGCTATGCGTTCAGTTCAGTCTTTTCACTAATAAGTTAACGTTACTGTACTATTGCTCAACAGCAAGGTTATTGAATTTGAAATGCTCTTTAATTCAATGTTCTTAAGTAGACTTGTATTAGTATTACAGCATGCGGACTTTACTGCAGCACGTTACAAAGTAATAATAACGAGAAAAATATGATTTAACGGTCTTCTCCAAAAATACTCGTCAGTTAAAGGTGTTAGGAGTATTTAGTCTTCACGCACTGAAATCTGATAACATGATGCCATGATAAGACTGAGGTTTACTCGAGCACGTTGCGGTTACTGTAACAGGAAGATAGACTAACAGAACAGAAGTTGGTCTATGATCATAGATGATGAGGAGCCTTGGTGCGCATGTCACGTAATCAGGCCAGAGAATCACAGGCATAGTAAAGTGTGTGAGAGAGAGGCATGGAGTTCGACCCTTTTCATTGAGTGCTGGGCATTGTGCATGCTTACATAATCAGTTCATGTCACCTGCCAGCATTGTGGAGCAAGGCCAAGAATCTAAAGTAGCCGTGACTGAAATCCATTCAGTCGCTTTTGTTAGAAATAAGAATGCGACTTGAGTGTGTACGGATGGTGAGAGTTTTTTGGTATAGAGTGCAGAGTGGAGTCTAACGGGGGAAAATTAGACTAAAAGTGATAAATGTTCTGTTCAACAACTATTACCAGAAGAGAAGTTTGGATTGTTTTAATTCTATGAGAATGGAGTCACGCATCTAGAAGAGGAACAATAGCATTGCTTTAAAACTGCTGGATGGCTAAAAATAAATAAATAATAGAGTCTTACAACCAATAAGAATCCATCCAATTAGATCTGCATTTAAAGTGGCAGAAAACAAAACTGAAGTGAGTGCTTAGGAGGAACAGTGTTGTGTGCACTCTAAACCATGTTTTTAAAGATAAAGATGCAATGCTGTATGAAAGCTATCCCCTGCTCAGACCCATGCTAGTATCAAAGCATATAGTTGTATACTTGCAAAGTAAATGCATTCTTGCCATCTCAGAGCAACATTAAACACATACATGCCACTTCAAAAGTGCAAATGTTACATAAATGCATTCATGCCACTTCTGAGCTGCATTACACAGTCTGTGTAACGAATCATTGAAAACACTCCTGAGTTATAGGACTGAATTAGTCCGACACGCCATTCACTGCAAATCAGCGTAATTGTGAAACTTTAATCAATATAGCTGACTGATTGTTCATCAGTGTTCACTCACCTTGTTGGTTTTCCGCAGGCTGAGTTTCAGAAGGCAGCAGAGGAGGTCAAACATCTGAAAGCCAAGCCAGCGGACGCTGAGATGCTGGAAATCTACAGTCTGTTCAAACAGGCCACTGTAGGAGACGTTAACACCGGTATCAGAACGAAAGCAAATACATAAATGTGGCCTGCGTTTATCTCTAAATCAGAATTGCAGCTCTTTAAACAAATGTGTGTGTGTGTGTGTTCTTACAGCTCGACCGGGCATGTTAGATTTCACTGGAAAGGCCAAATGGGATGCCTGGGAGGCCAAGAAAGGTCAGTTTCTCCTCACTACCAGCAGAGGGCAGTGTGTGTTTTCAGCATCTGCTGCGCTGTGAAGGAGCTCCAGAGGCAGCTCACTCTGTGCTCTTTTTCAGGTATGAGTAAGGAGGATGCTGTGAAAGCATACATCGCTAAGGTAGAGGAGCTGAAGGGGAAATATGGAATCTAATAGACGGATCCTATCGTTGCCTTTACTGTTCTCCCCTAAAGCGCCTTTAGGTCTCCAGTGTGTCTCCTCACAACAGCAATGCTGGAGCATCCAGACCCTGTTCTGTGTGAGAGAAGAGGCACATTCCTCGGAGGCCAAGAGAAATCGTCCACCAGTAACCATGTAGTGAAAGCCCTAATCAATTCAAATTTATGCAATGCCACAGAAAAACCTTTTTTAATTATTTTTGAAAGGACTAAGAACAACATGTTGGATTTGCCTAAAAAGTATGTTTTTTTGAGTCCCTGTGAAAGATCTTCTGATTAAATAACTATCAAATAATCAAATGAATTTTCTCTTTGAGTGTTGAATTTTAATTCGTCTGTCAAAATGTAGTAGTGCTTTTCTGTGAAATATTGTGTTCCTGGGATGGAGCTGATAATGTGTCTGGCCGGAACTAATATCAAGTACATCAATCCTAATACATAAGATCTGCCTTATTGTAACGTAGCTAGTACTTGGTGCTATAAACATCCTATCAGTCATTTGTTTGCAGTCACGTCACCTGACCAGACATTTACACACACACACACACACTTAAACCCAAATTGACCAGAGTGAAATCTTTTGATGTGGGTGGTTAAGTGTGCAAACATCAATCTAAGGTTTAATTGACCTATGTCCCAGTTTTCATATTTTTCCTCAGTCTGGAAAGAGCTCAAAGTCTCAGAGCTAGAGTATAAATTGCATAATCATGTTTTGGGTCACAGTTACCCTAAAGGGACTTTGGCCGGTCATTAATTATGGTAATCAGCAGTTTAGATAATTTTGTGACGAGAAATAAGCCCACTGCCTTTAGTAATAGCTACGTGATTGTTGATTATTTTACTATTAAATACCCTAGTTACTCTACAACTAGTGACCAATCATTTTTACTAGTAAAAAGATGCCATTTTATTATAGCATTGAGAGCATTGAACTATTGTTAAAATAGTTTTTGAAACCTAATTTATAATGGCATCAAAGCCCCCCCTAACTAAACATGAGACTCTTACTGTTATTACTAGTGCTGTCAAACAATCATCCAGAATAAAAGTTTTTCATTACATAATGTGTGTGCTTTGCATAATTATTAAGTATATATGTATAAACACGCAAACAATATATTCAGAAAATATATGTATTTACATGATATATATAAAAATATGTAAAATATTTTTTTTTCTCAAATATATACATGCTTGTGTGTATTTATATTTACACAGTACACACACGTGTAAACAAAAACCTATTTTGTATGCAACAATTGTTTGAGAACACTAATTATTAATAAAAAAATATTGTACACGTTTTTATGCATAGTTTGAAGGGTTTCTTGCATGATTAATGCATGAATATTGGTTCAGTTTTAGGCTTTATATTATTAAGTGTTATTAACGAAATCATGTTCTTAACGATATACATATGCTATCAAAATAGCTGTTTAAACGACAGTTTTATCATTTCTAACTCTTTTTTTTATCGATGTGTTTTTGTATGAATGCATGCATTCTGTATTATGCATATAATAAAGAACGGATATTTAGAATGTATATTATAACCTTTACGGAAAACATAAAGCAAATTTAATTGTAAATAAATGGCCAAATTTGCAGAAAGTCGTTCCAGATGCAGTGTCTGAGTGAGCGGCCGTGATCTGCGTGTCTGAGGAGCGGCGGTTAATCTTATACTACACTGTACTTTCGACTGGAGCTGACTTGGCTTCTTCGTCTCGGTTCTCCTGCTCTGTGGGCTTTTAAGGCGCGTTGAAATCAATATGACGGCAATAAAAATCAGGGTAATGCCTTTTAAATGTATTTTAAATGTTTATTTGAGGCTCGTGTTATTCTTTAGAGTGGAGTCTTTCATTTAGGATCTGCCCTAAGGCTTGGACAGAAAGTAGTTCAATGCAGAAAGTGAAGGAGGCGTGTTGTTTACTTGGTTGTAAGGGAAAAGAATGTTATTTGCAGAAATATTTTCCTCATATTCTACAGTTAAATAGATTTTTAATTTTCGTTTTCAGAAAGAGCAAAACATAAGTGGCTCAGGCAGAATCAGATGCTGGTACAGATTTCTTCTGATAACTCTGCTTCTCTCTAGGGGACCGTTCCTCGTGGGAAGTCCACTCCTCTGTTTTTAGACTTATTTTGCCGCAGTCTTATCATCCTGTGTACGTTTGTGTCTGTCATCCTCTCGTCGATTGCAGTGTGTGATGGTCACTGGCTGCTCGCCGGCCGGCGTATGTTTGGCCTGTGGTATGTCTGCTCACTGGAGGAGCAGCAGGGCTCTGTGCTGGGCTCCCAGAGTTTCAGAGCATCCTCCAACTGCACGAGACATCTGGAGGAGGCAGGGGTGGAGGGTTTGGGTGTGGGCTTGGCGGCGTGTCGTTCTGTGGTTACTCTGGCTGTGGTCAGTGCCATATTCGGACTGGAGTTGCTTGTGATGTCACAGGCCAGCGAAGGGAGAGACTCCAGTCGACGCTGGACCTTCGGGGCACGGCTAGTGCTACTGGCAGCGGCAATGGCTGCCGGAGGAATTGCAGCTTTTTTACTTCTGTTAGGGGCATTTGCAACGCTCCTTGGGTTTACTCTCAGCTTCTGGTGTCAGTTCACTGCCACCTTCCTGTTCTTCCTCAATGGATTGGCAGCGCGGCACATCCAACATATTGAACCGCTGCTGCCCTTTAGTGGACATCCTGACAGACTGTAGAAATAAGGGTTAACCCTGACAATAAACTCTATCAAATCTTGAGAAGTTCTGTATATACCTGCATTCTTTTAAATCAAGTGATTTTGAAGCTTTATAAATAATGATTTATAAAAAGTCAACTTTCTAGAAAGGCCCAATGTATAAATGTTAGTATGAATTTTCCACAGGTCACACATTTTTTCAAAATACACATTGCGCTGTGACATCTTGCAGTGTTGAAGGAAATGTCCTGGCAGTAAATCATTGCAGGCCTGGTGCACAAATAAATCTTTTACTAGTTGTATTTTAAGTATTTGTTCAATCATAATAATGCTTTGACTGTAGAAAATGCAAATCATTGCATACTTTTTTGTCATTAATTTTGAATTCTATTTCTTGTAATTGATATCATTGATGACCAGCGGATTACAGCCGACACCTGTTTGATCTGTGAACAATGCATCTACAGTTAATTTAATAAACAGTAATAGTTTACTGAATAAACTATTCTCATTTTTACATCATTAAACAGACTTTCTTCACTATACACAAGGGATCCATTCATTTAATAAGATTTTACTTTTCTTTACGTTTTTCTGTTTCACAACTCACAATGTTTCACGGACAATACATGATATTAGGTGTTCAAGACATCATCATCATCAATATATACACACAGATATACAAGGGGATCCAAAAATACACAGGGGTCATGATGTGTGTTTTTATATATATATTTCTTGAGGTTCACTTATGAAGGTAATTTTTTTTTTTTTATTTTTAATTCTAAACATGACGATTTCTCACCTCCCAAAATGCTTGGGTTTGATGCCAGTTTTCTTTAAAGGTTTTGTTTACACACTTGACAGGTTTGGTGTTTGATGTCACATGGGCTGTTTTACCATGTTTTTACTGTGTTTCTGGATCTGGATCATTTCAGTTGTGTTGCTGATATCATCACAAATATCTTAATTTGTGTTCTGAAGATGAACGAAGGTCTGATGGGTTTGGAACGACACGCGGCTGAGAAATTAATGACTGAATTCTCATTTTGGGGTGAACTAACTCTTTAAATACTCACAGCACTATATCTGTGTATATTGGCAATAGCAAGTTTCCGTACTTGCTTTGTATCAGCAGCAATAATCTACAACAGCAGACAATCACAGTACTATTAAAGAGTAAACAAAAAGTACCCAGATGACCTACAACATCTAACGTGTGCATCCGATAAACACTGTACTATCCCATGAGGCCACGGGAGAGGATTTATCAATTGCAGTGACACAATGCAACTGATCCTGGCAGATCAATTTACAATGACTGCAAGTGTGGGTATTTGGACATTCGGTGATTCGACCAAAACACATCTAAACAAACTAAAAACAGGTTATGATGTCATAAAACATCACAGCACTTAGCAAAAAGAAGTTTATTCAAGTGTGCTATTAGTAGCTATACTTCTTTTAAACTTAAAATAGGAAAGTACACTTTTTATGTACTTCTCAGAAATATACTTAAAATGAAATTTAAGCGTACTTGATTTATGCTGGAAAAAGTATAGAGCTATATTTGTGCTCCTAGAATGTGGCAGGGGGCGCTAGTACACATCTCCTGTACAGAATCCCCTCCCCGTCAAAAAAGACAACTGAAGAAGAAACCAAAATAACAGATTCTTCCACGTGTAATCTAACACAATTATCGAACATAAAACAGCACCAAACTGTAATTTTATGAAATAAAATATTGACTAATGAAGAGGTAATGACTATCAAGATTTGGGCTGTTGATTGACTTCATCTACATTTTGATTACTATCCAATTCATAGTCTTCTTTAAAGCGTTTTCTTCAAAATATTGTTAATTTCTTTGATTGTTTGTTTTTTGTACTTGAAACATACCCACATGCAAGTGTTTAAAAAATACCTTAAGATAGAATACAATGTTTACATGTGTGTATGTTCAGATATTCATATAACAAAATATATACAGTTCAGCACCTAAATAGGGACATACTGTAGTAGTATACTTAAAGTATGATGCAAAGTTCACATAAAGAAAACATACAAGTATACTTGCAGTATAAAACAACTTTAAAATGCTACTGCCAGTATTTCAAGAGTTCGCATTTCCTCATAATCAAGAAAGATAAAGTTTTGCGTATTTGGCATGCTGTCCAGGGGGGCGAGCCGGGAGGACAGCAGACACCGAACCCTAGAGGCTTGAACCCTAGCTAGGGCTAGAGGTCGGCATCCGGCTTGGTCCTTGCATGCCCCCCAAAAAATGCTAGATAAGGACAGCAGCCGGATGCAAGTCCCCCAAAAAAGCTTGGTAAGAGGATGCTGGACGGATCAGCAGGTTGTGGCTAACAATAATCATAATCAAGTAGGAAAAATATGGTGATGGTAATGTAAGATGATGAGATTAAACTTTATTTATCCAATGCAGAGACGGTCTCTGTAGTCAAATCGGCGATGATCACTAGAAATCAGGTGTCCCAAACTAAGCAAAACCCCATCCATGAGAGAATGGGGGAAAAAAACCTTGGGAGAACCGGGCTTAGTTGGGTCCATTTCACCTCTGGCCAGGCACCTTATTTTTGCACTGTGGAACGTTTCTCAGTGGATGAGTTTCGGCGGACCGATTATACTGGAGCACCAACTACCGTTTCTAATGCTGCGTCCGAAATCGCTTACTTCCCTACTATATAGTACGCGAAAAACCGCATGCGAGGCGAGTAGTATGTCCGAATTCATAGCATTCGAAATTCAGTAGACGAGAAGTACCTGGATGACCTACTACTTCCGGCCGAATTCTGTAGCAGGCATACCATGGACACTTTCCTATCCCATAAGGCTCCGGGAGAGGAGGCGTCATATTTAAAAAAATGACGGAAAGTGG
>JAUCMT010000160.1:2467996-2490213 GCA_032357475.1 Enteromius thamalakanensis | reverse complement strand
TTGAATTTGATGTTTTTTCTTTGAATTAACTAATTCTTTTTAGTTTTTTTTTTTTATCAGTGATGTTTATTAGGGTTGTGTGTCACATGTAATGTTGTTAAATGTTTATTGTATATTTGAGTCATCATGATGGTGTTTAGTGTTTGTGTGAATGAGCTCCTTCTATAGATGTTCATCATGTGACCTTCTCATCACCGCCTGCATTTGGTGTTTATCTGTGTATTTCACAGCTACAAAACAGATTTCAGTAGTTTAATAGGTTGGTATATTAACATTGTATCAGTTTATGAAATAAAAACCTAAAATGTTGTTACCATATTTTTTATGGTTGAATTCCCGCCAACCACAGCTGCTGTTTTTTTTATAATAAATTGAACAGATTTGTTTACAGGGTAGATGTTACTTTAATTGGGGTTTTGTTTTTTAATTCAGTAGAATTAAGTGTGGCATAAGTGTCCATAAGTGTGCTTTTTGAGAGCTCTGTATTCACACAAAGCTGACAAATGCAAACATCATGATGTTGTCACACTGGTGAATTAATTTTATGGTGCAGTAATTTCCACAGACAAGATGAGCTCTCATTGTAAACATGGTTGAAGCTACGATCATAACTGTCATGCCTTCGTCAGACCTAACTAACTATCTATATAAAGCCAAGCACACATCAAAGGAAGATCTGAAATGCTGCAACTCAACCTCGGGCATAATTCACCAGCAAGAAAATTACAACCAGTGTCCAAAGAAAAGAAACATTGTGTCAATGCATCTCTCTCTCTCTTACACACACACCTCGTCTCTCTCTTGTGCACACACACACACACACACAAACACACACCTCTGCAGTGATTCACAGCATGTCTGAAAGCTTTGTGGTTTTTAGACAGTCTGCAACAGCTCAACTTTGTGTGCTGCATCGCAACTACTTTACTGTACACAGTAAAGAGAAGCTCAGCATGTTTCGTACAGGCTCACACACACGTGCGTTCAGTTATCAGGCCACATTAAGAGGTTCAATTGCCTGTATCACTTTTTTACTTGTACTGTATATTCTATTTTATTCAGTGAAATAAAGTAAAAGATATTAAACATACAGTTACCAAAATTTAATCACCGTCATGTTGTTCCAAACCTGTTGTTTTTCTGTTGAGCAAAAAAGAAGATATTTTGAAGAATGTTGGAACCCAACAGCTGATGGTAGCCATTGACTTCAATCAATCTTGATTACGTAATTAGCAATTAGCACAAACAAATATTTCAACTCAACTCTCATTTTCCTTAAAAGTTTGAAAAGAAATTGCAGTCTAATTTTCAAAGCAAAGATGTAAAGCTTAATTCATTAGAATAAGTGTTAAGTTCTTATTTAATAATAGTTCTTAATTCCTGTAATTTAAGCTGTCTTTTGTTGTATAGTTTTTTTGTAAATCTCAGTTATGGAGAACGTCCCATATATTTGTTTATTACACTCTATTATATATATATTTTCCCTATCCCCTTATTCTGTGGCCAAGTAGTTAAAGAGATTATTATTATATTATCTGTAAGGCAAAGAAGTTCCTCAGTAATTTTAGCACATCAGTTTTTTGGGGTGTTACAGCCTGAAAGGGAATCTCTGGAGGGACTTCTTGGAAACTGTTGTAAAACTCTAAATGATCTAAAGTTTATGGTCTCTTTAGGTTGTGTATCAGGAAGCACATATCTCAACAGATCAGTATAATTATGCTAGTAAATCACTCAGAGTGTGTACAAATGATAATTTTAGTAAAATAGTCCTGCCTTGATGAACACAGCAGTAATTGTAGAAAAACATAGATATTTTACTTCATTGAGCACTAAACCAATCACCCTCGCAGATCTGCACAGGCTACAGTAAACTATGGTTGTGTATTTATTAACGTGTATTTTTAAACTGATGCTGTCTCTCTCTAGTGGCTGTAAAAGGTACACAGACAATAAAAAGCTTTACACAGTGATTTTGTCTGCAGAGTTTAGATAGTTGGGGCAGATTTGTTACAGCTGCGGCTCGTTACCTAACACTATTTATGTTCCGCTAACCTGTCTTGTCTTCGTCAGTTCCTCTGCTTGCGGTTCGATTGCCTGGTGTTCTGCTCTTTGAGTCTCTGTTCCCTGGACTTCCAGCTCCTCTGTCCGCTTCCTCCGGTGAAGTGCGAATTACTCGGCTCCAGCCGTTTTCCCACTGCAGTCCCTGTGTTACTGCTCGCTGTCTCCAACGATCTTCATGCTGGGCCCCAAGGGATTGTTTGCTGAGCTTATGCTGACCATCATCTAAAAGACTCTCTTACTGAATTGACTTTGTCAATAATCTTTTGACTGCATCTGAAAAACTCTTTCCTCCTTATTCACTCGTCACAGTATTATTGCTTGAGTGTCGCTTAAATTCATTCATCCTTAAATTCTTCTCTTTGTATCTCTATATTTTCTTATATCATCTGTTTCGTCCAGATGGGGCTCGTCAACCTTGCATGGTAGCTCACCTAGGAGAAGGAAAACTCTTCCAAACCTCCGCTGCCCTGCGTCATACCTTCTCATGGGAAAGTCTAAGGGAGTAAACCCTGAGCTTGGCAAGTCCAAGAAAACAAAAAGAAAGAAGCCTCCAGCTCTTCGGTTCGCTAGCTAAAACGTCAGGACCATGTGACTCACTGCAGACCTTCAGCAGATCAACGATGCAAGGAAGACTGCCGTCATCAACAGGGAACTCTCACAACTAAACGTCTGCATTGCCGCTCTACAGGAGACCCGGCTGGCTGACAACGGCACCATCAGAGAAGCTAACTACACCTTCTATTGGCAAGGGAAGTCTCCAGACCAACCAAACTGAACCAGCGCGTGTGGAACAACTCCAGCCTCACTGAGAAGATCAGACTGCACGTCTACCAAGCCTGCGTACTCGGCACTCTCCTCTATGGCAGCGAGACATAGACACGAAAGAAAACTCTACAGCTTCCACATGGATGCCTGCGTCGCATACTGCAGATCAAGTGGCTGGATAGTGTTCCCAACACCAAGGTGCTGGAGCGAGCCAACATGAGCCAGCAGCTTGCATGCAGTTCTCAGCGAGAGACGTCTCAGGTGGCTCAGCCATGTTAAGAGAAGGGACGCAGGCCGCATTCCCAAAGACCTGGCCAAGGGAACAACAGGGATCCCAAAACTGCGATTTAAAGATGTCTGCAAGAATACCAACTCATGGGATCCATCTGCCTTCACCAGTACCAAGCGCGGCAGGAACTGCCACTCCCGAGTCGGACTTCACAGCCATTCTCGACGGTGCAGGTAGACTCACTGGAAGCTACACCATCGTCTCCCGAGACGGACAGATGCCGACAATGATATATATATATATATTTGTATATGTATATCCATTGTTTTATAATTAAGGTGTTGCTAAGTTGTTGTTAGGCTACCCGGGGTTAATTGTCGTGGCAACGTGATATAGCACGTTTATTTTAAATACACGTAAATTTAAATATATTATGGTTTAAATTTATATTAAATGTGATTATACAGAGAGTGTGCTTATTGTCATTGATATACCCTTTATAATTACTTATGTCCTATATATGTGTAATTTCACATTTGTGATGACATTGGAGATTTAAATATGTAATATCAAATAACATGCTAAAATTATTGAAATAATAGGCTCTTCTTTTCTATTCCAACTCATTTCTACTCACTTAAGAACATTAGATGTCTGATGTTTCTAGAAGGAGACCATGTTTGAATAAAGACTTCTGAACAGCTTTAGTCTTGGTGCTGGACTGCTAAGAAAGCTCAATCACCAAACACACTGGTGAACAGCTATGCTGCTCTGTTTATGAGGAAATGTGTGTGAGTGAGATTCATGCACTTTAATCAGTTTACTTCTAATTCAATACAGTCCCGCTAATATTGTTGGCTCTTTTAATGAATTGCTTGTGCTTCTCCTCATTTGCATCAAAGCATCTGCTAAGTGAGTATTTCTAGTCGGTAAACGTGAGAAAAACAGGATCAGAACAGGAAACAGAAAAACTTTATTCACTCTTTATTTGGGCTTTATAATCTCGAGCCCCATTCGCTGCCCTTATAATGTTTGGAAGAGCAGAAAGTCACGCACACCTAGGATGTCTTGAGAGTGACGCACACAACTTCCTGCTCATCCTACAGTTTCTCTGACGTGTGTCATTGAGTCCTACATCACTTCAGTTCACTGACGAATACAGTCTGCTACCGCTCCGCTGTCAGCTTCTGTCAGGCTGCTCTTCCATTTATACACTTGCCTCGTGATGAATGGACCATACAAAACACAGCCAGAGCTCAGTTTATGGGCATTTACACGCAAATCAATAACACTTCTGAAGGTCATAATTCATTCTCAGTAAATTGTGCTTTATATTTTTCCCCTGCCAGATATTTTACTACTCACTTGTGTTTTAAGAAGTGTGCTTAATTGTATCGAATGTGCTCTTCAAACTGTAATAAATCAGGATTTTTAAAAAAAGCTGTAACTGCAGAAAATAATATTAATGAAATATAAGCCCAACCACTGTAATATAAAAAAGATTAAAATAAATAATAATTTTACACGGACTCTACACCTAACTCTACCCTACACACACTTTTAGATTCTCAAATATATTTAGGATGTTTTTTAAGTCTTTTGAATAACGGGGAAACTGAAAATGTCATTATGCAGATGTTTAAATTACATAAACATGCACACAATCACACAAACTACATTATGTGTTTTATTGCTTCCCTGTAAAAAGTTCCCATGATGCTCAGTGCTGCAGCTGCTCCTGCTGTCAGTCCTTCTGTTGCTGCAGGTTTGTTCATTCACTTTCCTACTAGCACACCCTGAACTTCCACCTAAACCATCTGTTCACATCAGATCTCTATCACCTGAGAAAACACTGCAAATGACTTCTCTGAAAAAGCCAGTTTAAACATATTACGTTTATATTAAACATACATTAAAAATATATGTTTAAGCTCTTAAAGTATGTTTTTATAGTACATCAATTCACTTTAAATATCATAGTTCAAATGAATTGAGAAATATTATTAGTTCATTTGTTTTTACACCCTCTTTTGCATGTTTCTCATGTAAATGATGTTCACAGAAGATCCACCGGCTCTGGTCTGTAATGTGTTTAATGAGGAGGATGAGTTCTGCAATTCATCTTTCTCTTTGTTTTCTTTCGCAGATAAAGAAAGGTGCAGGATATGGATCCAGTGCTATATAATACACATGAATTCATTCTTTCATTCTTTTTAGTATATACAGGGTGATCTGACTGAATAAAATGCTTGTTTTGTGTTTTTTCAAATGTTATACAAATGTATAAACTGCTATATTATCCAGATTACCACTAATTTTAACATTTTTCTTTACATTTTTTACAGCACTCAATATCAAAAAAATATATATTTTAATAGTGATCTAGAAAAAGTGCAAGAATTAAATCAAATAATATTACTTTTATCTATTATTTTTCAAACCCCCAAAATCACATATTTTCAATGTGGTCTCAGACATGTAGAACTTATTGTGTATTTTAGTAAAAAATGAAAGTTATTTATGCCTAAATCTTTACTGTGTTAAAATGTAAGTTATGAATGTATTTTATTTGTGCTTGGGTAATGTCAGAAGGCAGTATGTAAAGGCTCTGCTATGTGTTTAGAGGATGTTGGATGCAGAAGAGCTCTGTCTTAACACCAACAGCGCCACCTACTGTCAAGCTGTGGCAGGCACTTATTTTCTTCCACTCGGCTGTTTTGTTCCAGTCAGTGTTTTGTCGTTGGATAACTGTCAGCAAATTTGGA
Source organism: Enteromius thamalakanensis (assembly GCA_032357475.1). Taxonomy (NCBI): domain Eukaryota; kingdom Metazoa; phylum Chordata; class Actinopteri; order Cypriniformes; family Cyprinidae; genus Enteromius; species Enteromius thamalakanensis. The sequence continues at coordinate 2,484,393 of JAUCMT010000160.1, read as the reverse complement.
ATAAATTATATATTTAAAGCAAAAGTGTCCAAACTCTGTCTTGTCATGAGAGATTAGCTCCAGATCCAGAGCCACAGCCATATCCCCCTGCAGCTCAAGCCTGGTTGCCCACTGAAGCTAAGCAGGGCTGAGCCTGGTCAGGACCTGGATGGGAGACCTCGCGGGAAAACTAGGTTGCTGTTGGTAGAGGTGTTAGAGAGGCCAGCAGGGGGTGCTCACTAGGGCTGTAACGATTCGCGATATGAAACCGAAATCGCGTGTGATGAGGGAGAATCACGACACACCCCGTGACTACCTTTCCAATTATGTGACACCTGCCTGCAAAAGTTGAGCTAGTTGAAGAAGAATGTGAGGAAACATGGCAACCAACCCAGAGATTGCAGACCCTCCCTCCTCATTTAAGTCAGCAGTATGGCAACATTTCGGCTACCCGGTGGAGATAGAGGAAGGCAATCGTGTGTAGTCAACAAGACCCACACAATTTGCCATAAGTGCTTTAAGAAGCTTCTCCAAGTGACAGGCAACACAACCAACATGCAGACCCTGAAAGACCAGTTATTTTGCCTTTAAATAGTCCAGCTACACTCTGCTCATGAATAAAATTTGAATTAAGAAATTTTGAATTTGAAATACTTATTGACCTCACTGTATATAAATATAAACAGATGAACATTTAGTTTTTGTAATACTGCCACCGAAGACATTGAAACAATAAAACCACATACCGAGGTGTGAAGCACATTGAATGTGCATTCTGTGTGAATAGCACAAAGCTTCTGCTTAAAGTCCTTCATCAAATGAGTCACATGTGAGTGGTTCATCACAGACATCTTTGTGGATTTGGATCATTCTTAAGTGTTATTACTGTTTAGTGTTATGACCTTATTTATTGACATAAGGTCAGTGTGTCCAATTGTAACATTTGTAAATATTTATATTGTAATAAAAACTGTGATTACTTTATGAAAAAGCAGGTCTTGATTGTGACAAAATACTAAATTCTAAATAAATTAAATAAATAAATAAAATCATCCATCCCTACTTGCCATTAACAGAAGCACAACGAAGAAGTCAAGGCCACATATATTACTGCTGTAAATGCAGTCGGAATGAGCCCAAATTTTATATGACATTGAATTTCACAATTCTTGATACCAAATTCTTGCCTAATTAATGCAGGCATAAAGTTATCATGGTTACGGAAAAATACTAATGCAGGGTTTCTCCTCAGGCAGCCTGCAGGCCACATATGGCCCGTGAAGAGAAAAATGTTTGGCCCTAGCTAATTCAAATAATGTGGCAAGAAAATTCAAACACAGCATCAGAATATTGTGTCTACAACAGAAGCGAATGTTGTGGCGTGACGCATCAAAATACAATAAAACCCATTATAATCAATGTTGCTGTCTACACTGAATGTGGCTTGATCAGTGGACGCGACAGATCTAAGCTCTATAAAAATATTAATATTAATAAAAAGAGATCTAGTCTGGAAATGAGCAGGAAGAGTTGATTTGCATGGCAGACATGGAAATATGGAGAACCCTGGTCTAAAGAATATTGAAAGTTGAAAAAAATAAATGAATAAATCAACTTTCATGGTAACACAGCACTGCAACATCATGTGAGCATAATTATAAGAGCTGATTGGCTTATTCCAGCTTTCAAACCTACCTAACCAGCATATGATGTTTTATTCAACAAGGTATACTGTGTGCGTTTCAGAATTCTATACTTCCTAGTTAGTTCACAGCTAGCTTTTATTGAAACCAAGCTGAAAAAAAGAATTATTGTCTACTTCCTCTTCATTGCATAACAGAGATATACATGAGCACAAGACTGTCTGCACAGACACAAATTAACCTCTTTGCCTCTTAGGCCAGCCATTGGTGCATGCTAGGAATGGATTACAACACAAACAAATGGAATGAAAATTGATTTAGATGCCATTTTACCATTCAAAAAGGTGTGTGCCTCTAAGAACATTGTCTTGGCATACCTTTTGTAGCATTCAAACATTTGTGAGCTGGTTGTTATTTCCAATAAAGTGCTTCATTATGCCAGTTAGTGGGCAATTATTTATTTCACAATTAAATTTAATTAATTAAATTAATAATTAATTAATTAAACACAAGCAAATTTAATTAGGCATGATGGACATGACCATAATTACACATAAGTGACCAAAAATAATGCATTTGTAATAACACTGGTTGCTAGTAGTAGTATCAGAGATCTAGAATACACTAGAAACTCGCTGTACTCTATACATTTGTACACAATTCAGTTTCTATTCATTTTAACAATGCAAATGAAAGACCCAAATATATTTTATGACAAACATGATTAGTTTGGCTCATTAGTTTAATTTGTCTGATAACGCATCAGTATTTTACCAAATCCGTCATTTCCAATCTAGAAGCAACTTAAGGTCATCTCACTAGTAAGATGTCACTTGGTTATGTGCCATGTAGCAGTGGCTTACTAAGCACTAACTACAGGTATTGCCTACCCTGATCAACAGTGAACTGCGGACAGATGAGTTGTTTTTCATAGCCAGAAGATATAAAAACAGAAGATACGGAAAGCCAATGGCCCAGTGTCTCTCCAGCCTGTCTCATAGCCTGTGCTTTCCAGCTATCACCCATCTTCACACTGTTCTTCAACAGATTACAGGAGCTGTGTGAAACCCCTTCTGCGTTAAACACTCCAACCCTGTACCCATGAAACCAAAAACTTAATGACTACAGAACTGTTGTTTTAATGTCTGTGATGATGAAGTCGTTTGAGAGGCTCGTGTTGGCCTTGAAAGACATTACTGAACCCTTGCTGGACCCCCTGCAATTTGCTTACAAAACAAACAGGTCTGTGGATGATGCTGTCAACATTGCAGTAAATCCTCCAACATCTGGACAAACCCTGGACTTATGCAAGCATTTTGTTTGAGGACTTTAGCTTCACTTTCAACACCATCTTCCAGATACCCTTTGAAATAAACCGACCCAGCTCTCTCTACCCACCTCCATATGTCAGTGGATCACACGCTTCCTGACAGTCAGGCAGAAGCTAGTGAGGCTGGGAACTCGCATCTTACATCTGCACCACCAGCACCGGAGCTCCTCAGGGCTGTGTTATCTCTCCATTCTACCTCTACACAAATGACTGGACCTCATCCAGACCCCTCATCCAGGATGGAGAAGAGGACTGTAGAGATGATAGTGGACCTCTGATAGTGCTCTCCCTAAATTACCATAATGAACAGCTCAGTGCCTGCAGTGGAGCCAATCAAGTTCCTGGGCACAATCACTCAGAACCTGAAGTGACCCCATTGCCACCATTGTGAGAAAAGCTCAGCAGAGGTTGTGCTTCCTTATATATATATATATACTATTACTATACAATTCTCTCATTACGGCGTATCACAATATCATTGTGCCTGCTTCACTCATGGTACGGCAACAAAATTCCTTGATTATTACGCCAGAATGAGAGTATAGTTCCTACTCATATCACCCAATAAAATCCATAACTTTGCATTTTCCGCCAGTCTTAGTACACGATGCTACTACAGAAGAGTCAAGTTTTAAATAGGTTTAAATAAATTTAAAATTATCGAAACACTTTAGTCATTTTATAGCGCGACGCTAGCTGGTCTTATCGGATTCAATGATTTATGCTAAGCTATGCTAATTTTGGGACCACCAGACCCGACGATCGGCTTAATGGATTCAAAAACGGTAAAACACATCTGTATTTCTCTAGGGATGTTGGAAAATGAGCCTATTTCCAAAAAAAGTGGAGTGTTCCTTTAAAAGTTTTAGTCACAATCTGCAGACTCAACAAATGGTATTGTTTGCACATCTACCCTGATTGCCATATCTTTTATCTAAAGAAAGAAAAAAACAACAACAATAAATCATGAGATAGGGGTGCTGTCAGTTATAACACAGAGCTAAGCACTTTAACTCTCTGAATTAAGATATAATAATCCCTGTAATGTATGAATATTGAATAATGAATTAATACCAAAACGCACCCCAATAACAAATTTCACCATCTCACCAGAAAATGGCATTTTTATTTATTTGTATAATTTTCCTTATTCACAAGAATTCTCAAAAAATGTAACACTATATAATTCATAATTATGTGCACAATATGGGTTGTTCCTGTCTGCATTCTCATAATTCTGTCACGTTACATTATGGAGAGAGAAACTTTAATTGGATTTTATTTTGAGTTGGGGATGAGTTATAGCAGCCCAGTTTTACGGCAATTCATAAATATTTTACGAGGGGACTAATTCATACAAATTTTTTATATTTTGTCAAATTGTATGTATTTTACGAGTTGCCAAATTGTATGAATTTGTACGAATTACCTACACCTAACCCTGCCTAAATCTACCCATCATTGTGGTTTAGACAAAATTTACAAATTCATTTGAGTGAGGTCGTACGAATTTGTGAACTAGCAAGAATTTTCCGTCTCCTATGAATACGTACACATTGGTCACGAGACTGTGTTGGTTATAGAGACATTCTCAAAGGCCTTGATAATGTGAACAGGAAGCAAAACAAAACATTATTTAAATTTACTTAAAAATAAATCACAAATTGGTAAATTGTGTGAACAATTTAGTAATCCAAGGGAATTAATTATTGTAAATATAAAATAAAAAATGTAATTACATATAGGTACTTTTAATAGTATAAGTACACAATAAGTGCATTTTACCAAATGATTAATTTAAATGTAAGTAGTTAAGACCATCTAATATTAAAGGGGGCATACAAAAGCTAACATGATTCTTTAAGAGAACCATGCACATTTCCCTTCAGAACCAAACATAACGTTACTCCTCCGCGTCTTCAGTCACTCAGATGTCGGGGGAAAATCACTACTGCTATGTCCGTTAATACATTCAACAACAAAACACCTCGATCGCTTAAGAGTCTTGCTCATCTTTGAGTCTCGATCTGATGACGTCTCACTGAGGGTGGGTCTGAGGTTAGACACTAGTTTAGTCTGTGTGACACGCTCCTGTCAATCATCTATCGTGGGTGTGGCCTCTGTCTGTGAGACGCCACACCGACATGCATTTGAGAATTGCTTAATTTCAGAAAGGGCAACTTATTCTTCTTTTAATTTAATAAAAATACTTGTGAATCTTTATCATTATAGGTTGGTTGGGTACACACACTCCCAACACACATTTGTGTTGTTATGTAGCACCGGATGACCCCTTTAAGCGATTTTTAGAAAAACTTTGAATGTGGCTCATCCAATCAGATTTTAGAGCTTGAACTACCTGCTTTATATGATTTTACATGGAGAAAATGAGAATTTTACAGCTTGTAGAGATGCACCCATAGTCCCCCCCCCCCCATACCATTCATCTTTGTCATGGTGGCATTAAAGCTTATTTAGATTAGTGCTGTGATGAAAATTCCACATGTGCCACATGTGATTTGAGATCCCTTCAGCTTATGTGAATGCATGAAGAGCTAGCGCCACATAAAAAAATAAAAAAAAATCCCAAGAACAAGAATCTCTGATGGAGTTCAATGTTAGATTTATTAATAAGTTAAAGGCATAATTTTTTCACACTCCTTTCGCCAACATTTTTTGACCTAGTATTGTTTGAATGCTAAAAAATTAACTGCGAAAGTTTTGACATAGCTTCTAGAAAGTCCTTCTAATTAACTACATCAGAGAAATACTTTTCCCTGAAAAAGGGTGTTGCATTAAAACCCATTACACACGGGACGATCAAGATCAGGCGCACATGATGACAATGACCTTTAATTTCCAAGTGCCCTTTATTTTTTTCCTGAAATTTATTTATTTTATGTTCTTTTGGTATTCATTTTTACTTCTTTGTTATGAATTGATTGGTTGTCTCACCTGGCATAAATAGGTGATAGCGCGAGAAAATCATTGATGGATTTCTTCTGGGAATACAAAAGGGGGAAACTTGTTAACATTATGAGGTATTGATCAACTCAAATGGATCCCAAGGCCACCCAAGCCTGCCCATTATTCACATAGACACGATAAACTGTAGTGTCCTTTCTTCTCAGTGTTCTTTGCGTTTTATCAGCACTTCAACTGTCTTGTGTTGAGAGATAGAGAAAGGATCTACAATTTTGCTGTCCAGATGTCTTTTTGATTCCAGGCATGGCACAAATCTGACAACAGTGGGGTCAAATCCAAAAAAAAGAATAAGTGACTTCCACTCAGCTAAACCATCAAAACTAATTACTTGGGTTATGTATCATCTTGCCTTTTAATGGGGTCTGAACAGCCAAACCAAGAGGGGTGACCTTGTTTCAAGGGGCAATTTCATTCAATCATTCAATCAGGCTTGGGTTGCATATGTCTGGACTGGGTTCATCCCAAGACTGTGAATCTCTGGGTCAGTCCAGGCCAAGGCTTTCATCTGTCTATGACGGCGTCTGGCGTTGTAGTCTCTGGAAATGCACCCCAAGCATGGCTGTTGGACCAATCCATCACCGGCACTGAATCCAATCGCTGTGTCCTGTCTATTAATACACTTTTGATGATGATGGACAGTGTTTCAATGGATTGGGTGGACAGAATCAAGCCAATATGCCCATTTCAAGGCACGATTGTGCTTATACCATTTGTCATGAAAGGTCTGGCATTGGTGCAGAAAGCAAGTATGCATCGGTGTCTTAGATCGTAATCTTTTCATGGTGGGGCATTTCAACAGTACGAACCATGGATGATCTATGCCTTTGGTTTCGTTAATGCCTTTCACATGGACCCAAGTCCCAACAATTTGTTTGTTATACAAGTACATCCATCAAAGTCCATGAAAATCCAACTGCCACTTACTGCTCAGTTCAAAGTCACAAAGAGAGATGAAGAAATGAAAAATCTGGAATTTGCACTGGCATGCATCCATGGCCATGTAGAGGACAACAATATGTGTTCTAGTTTCGAACAGGCGAGTTTGTTTCCCAGTGGCTTGATGCCACATTTCTGTGTTGGTTTAGCTACGCGTCTCCCATGCTGCTCACATTTGCTCAACGGGCTCTCGGATGTAACGAGCCACGGCAAGCTGAGCACACATGCGGTGTTCCCTCACCCCCTTCCAATTTGAAGATAATTACAGGCAATTAAACAAACGCTTTCCCTGCTAGGTTGAAGCCGCAGTGTGCGCACATTCCAGTGTGCATCTTTTATAGGCCCTCACAATGTGGTCAAAGGTGCCCGCGAGGGAACAATGGGAAGGGTCTGTGTTATTTAAGAGACTAGGCAACGCTTGAATGTGGAAGAGCTAAAGAAAGGAGAACTGGAGAGGGGTCCACTTCAAACAAGAGTGGAAGAGTGGAAACTTGGCCCATTTTCCTTGTGAAACAGGAAAGAACTGTTGAGTAATTAACCAAGGGTTTCAACTGAGCAGTCATCAAGGTGATACTACACAGCACATTTCTAAGCTTTCAACCACCAGCGCTGACCACACAAAGCTGGTGATTTGTAAGCCTTAACGGTGCAAATAGGAAAGAGACCTTGAGTACAACTGGTGCTAGTTTTCAGAGGATAAGTGTGTTGCATGCTTGCGTATCAAAATGAAGACGCTGTGCTTATGTAAAACTGCATCATATATTTTCCATTCTATCACTTCTGTTTACAGACAGTAACTGTCCTTGAACTATTGCAGGTTAAGAAACTAATTTGTTGGCTGATTTTGCAATGGTCAGGGTGGTCAGTGGCCTTGACCCTTGCTTGCGGCTGGGCTGAATTTAAATTCTTTGCCAGACACAGAGGATCTGGGCTGTTTCTCTTTGAAGGACATCCAGTGACAGCAAGCACAGTCCCTTGGCAGCCCTGTCAGAGCATTGCAGCAGAACCAGACAGACAATGAGCTGTGTGTATGAGGTGCATTTGAGAGTCTGTGCCAGACAGGGGGATATTTTGCCCTTCTACAGGAAGCACAGGAACTCCCATTCCCGCTGGGTGAAGTTCTCACTTTTAACTTCCTGTTGACCACTACTTTCCATTAATGACATTAACGAGAGAGTAATTGATATGTCTACTTTATGGAAATAGTTACAGAGAGAGTTTAGCTGATGGATATCAAATAGGCAAGAATTAATTTTCCCTTTTAAGCAGAATTTGAATGCCATCTGTTATGCAAAATTTACTTTTACATGTTTGAACATAAATGTGTGTTGGCAGTGTGTATACACAACCAACCTATAATAATCAAGCAGTGACATCGCATTTAATAACACTTCCCAAAAATGCCATTTGATGTATGATTTCCCCAACCAAAACAAAGCCCTCCTTTTTCTTTAAATATATATATACATATATATATATAACATGAACAGCATGCTTTGATCAATCTGTACTCTTGGACATTGAGTAATATTCTTCCTGAAAGTTAAAAGAGATTCCACAGGATGTCCAGGGATGTGTACACTGCTTATCATTTACTTTCAGAGCAGATCAGACAAGGGAAGAGTAGTGTGAAGCGGACATGGTAAGCGTGTCCGTAGCTTCCTGTTCCCTCCTAACCCTCCGACATTGGCCTCTGTGAGGCAGCGGTGTGCAGAATCAAACAGGAGTCCTCCCTCAGGGACCACCCCACCCGTCCAAAGGGGGGTTTTGCTTGAGTGAAGCATTATAATGGCTCAAGGAAACAGCGCTTCTCTAAAAAACTTTCAGGGCTGTCAAACGGTGAAGATTAATGCCCGAGTGGGATCCCTCTTGGGGAATTAACTCTCCGTTCTCTCCCCCTATTCTCTTTTCCTGCTCCCACACTCGACCATCTCTCTGTCTCTCTTTTGCTCATTCACCTTGTTCAAAGTTTATTTCCTTTTCCAAACATATGCATGTTAAAACATTTAATCCAACTTCAAAACGTGCCACTCAATGGGCACATCTGACAGCCAGGCTCAGATCAGCTGAAGTGGGACTCAATGTGTCCTCAATCTGTTCTTGGGGAAAACCCAGTGAGGAGCAGAGAATTTGATTGATCCGTGGCCATCGAACGCTTCTAAGAAGAGCAATCTTCTCACTGACAGAGGAAGATCACACAAAGAGGCTTTCTCACTGTACTTATTTACTTGCTTGACAGTTGGATCTCATACGGCCAAATAAAGGGTCATCTTAGAGTTGTTAGAGATGAAATATAAGGATTTGATGTTACAAAACCTCTCCTTTCTTGGATTAAAGATTTCACAGAAAACAGAATGCGCTTGTTTGACCTAATTTAAGGAAAGCTGTGGTGGAGACTGACTGATTTCTTTGACATCCCAGAGCTGTAGAGATGATATGGATTGTCTTTACTCATCTTGTCAGAGTTTCTCGAAATTCCTCTGAGTTTTATTCTGTAATGGAATGATATTTCTCCAGTGGGGATGGACATTTGAATAGTTAAAGACACATATAAGGCAGAACTAGAGGACAGATTTGTGAAATATCTTTTAAAACTATATTAAAAGTAAGCGTTACCCTGAGGAATTGCTGGAAACTTCAGCAATGTACATTTTAAAGGAATGTCGTTCATCCAATAACTTTGTCATTGATTACTCACCCTCATGTAATTCCAAACCTTTAGGGTGTTTATTTATCTTCAGAAAACAAAAGATTTTGGATTAAATCTGATAGCTTTCTGACCCTTTATAGACAGCAACCCAACTGACATGTTCAAGGCCAAGTAACGTAGTAAGGGCATCTGCAAAATAGTCCACGTAAATTGCTTCAACCGTAATTTTATGAAGCTATAAAAAATTTTTTTTTGCATGCAAATAAAACAAACATACGAACTTTATTCCACAGTTTCTTCTTTTCTGTGTTGGTCTTTATTTCAGCTCTCAAATTTCATAAGAAATATCTTATATTTTGTGTTCCAAAGATGACGGTCTTATGGGTTTGGAAAGAAACAAGGGATAGTAATTAATGGCAGAATTTCCTTTTCTGGCTGAGCTATCCCTTAGAGATTGAACATTATCAACATAATGCTGTGGAACGAATGTTAGTGTCACTGACATTTCAACGTCATTGTTTTTCAATGAGATACATTTAGTTATGTGCTAGTATGCTTAATGTGAACCTCATGGTTCCGGCATAAACAAGCAAAAACCTTTCCCAATAGACCACCCCCTGCGGGTGCCACGGGTGAATTTGGCCGCAATGTTTTAGGACACACTGATTACTATGACATTTATATCGTAGCTCTGCAAAATCATCCTGGGCTGTATTCTATGATTTCAACAATATGTAGGCAGTGACCCAATGACTAAATAACACGTGTGAGGTACTCAGATGAAGCCAATCACAGGAAGTGGAAGCAGTCTGATGTGAGGGAATCGCGTAAGAGAGCCAGAATCTATACTTTGGTTTAACTTAATGCATGTCAGATTCACTTTAAGCGAAGAAAGCTGCTGAGATCTGGATTGTTCTTTGAGTGTATCTCAAAACTGGCAGTCTATTGCAAATGTAGATACATGTGTCTCGCAGACGTTTTCGGAAAGGACAACGATCACATAATGACCAAGGTCTGTTCTGCACGCCCAGATAATCAGCATTAAAAATAGCTCAATCAAAGCATGAAGCATCTCCTTTGGAGCTGGCATCCAATGAAACCTTCTCAACATGATCTCTTTCCCTCCACCTCCTTGTTCTAAAAACAAAATGGGTGGCATTCCTCGCCCACCACAAGCACATATGGCCAGTTTTCCTCGTTTTCTCCTTAATCGAAGTCAGTGGAGGAGCAGTCTGAAACGATTATTCTTGCTTGGTTTCTCTTGGTGGATTTGGTCTTGAGGTTAAGCAGGCTTTTGGTGGAGTTGATCGCTTATGTGACCCCCAATGACACAGCTTCTGTCTGACTGGGCTCTTGGGGTCAAGCCGAGCCTTGTGATTTGCAGGATCTTTAAGGGGCCAGAGAGGTCAAGTTTATTTCCAAGAGGGTCAATGTTTCTTCTGCAGGTGGACAAGAATAATGATGTGTCATTTTTTGTTACAGGACACTACACTAAACCATTTATGTGAAATAGCACATTTTTCCTGGGAAAGTGGATCGCTTTCCTGTGGAATATAGGAATTGCTACTAAAATTGGAATCTTATAGCTATAAACATGGAACCAACCTAATTGTTGTAATAATTAAATGTAATTATTTTTGACTATACTGTACAAAAAGTCTACTATATTAGTCTACTGTAAGTAGATTAGTAATGGCTGAATTTACATGCAGTACACATTATGGAAATTCTATGATTGTTTTAGGGGAACAAGTGGAACAATGAATTCAAAAGAAAATATTGCATTGTAGTAAATGGCATATCACTACCAAAAATTCACAAATCTGCATGACTTTCATGACAAACCAAGATTGAATACATATGTGAATCTCACACAGTGGCAGTGCATCTTAAATCAAAATCATAATTAGAGACAAGATATCTCTGAACAACAAGGGAACAATTTTTTCTAAATTGCCAGAGAAATTTGCCAGAATTTTCACAGATTTCATATAAGTGGAGAACTAAGTACAATTAATTTAAAATTCTAATTACATTAAATATCTTCATTTTTGCCAATTAAATTGTTAAATTGTCAAAAATACTGTAAAATTACTACCAAAGTCTTTAAAGAAAGAAATATGAATAATGTATTATACAATTATAAAAGACATGCTTGGTTTTAATGAAATGTATGCAGTATATGCGAAATATATATATTTATATATTGTAAATTATTTTAAATGAAAACATTCAAAAATACAGGTTCATTGGAAATACTTGCCTCTACATACATTTCTGCAACACCGTAATGTACCTTATTGCATGTTTCACTGCAGTTTCAAAGTGAAATGTCCATAGAGTGGCGCTAAAATACGTTTAATACGTAAACATGGCATGTTTGTATTATGTTGGTACAGGTACATATTGCAATGTTTTTATAATGATGCTTGAGGTAAGTTTTGTGTATGTTTTGTGTCATTAAACTGAACTATTAAAGTCAACTGGAAACTGCAATGATTCATTTGTATAGTTCCCAATGTTTTTTTTCATCATCCAAAGGAACCGAACTCTATCACCAGAACACGGTTGCGCACAAAAAGTGCTAGTGTAAAAGAACCCTCAATGCTGTTTGATATAACTCATTTGCAGTTTAATTTTCCCAATAAAATTTAGATTTTTCTCTTCGAATTTTGTATTCTCCCCTGCTTTTGTGTTTGTAATTTGTTATTTCGTTTCCAGACTTGTGATTTGTTTTGCACATCTCGGCCACCATAATTGTCTCTATTCCCGACACTTAAATGATTTAACTTAATTTGTGGTTTAATACATCGTCAAACGTATAATAAATCAATGTTCATATCTAAGCCTAATCATCGTGTGCAAATCAACCCAAAACATGAATTTACGCCACCTACTGGCCTGGAGTTTAAAACATTAGCTGTTGTACAGTTTCCTTCACAGTTTTATTTTTAAAATGCTTCAGATTCTGATTATTTTTTGGGCAATTACAAAAAAACTAAATTTTCTTACACTGACTTTTTCTGCCTTCCACTTGCAACATTGCTGTTCCACGCCAATCAATAGCAGCATAATATAGCCAAAGGCAATTGTGATGCAATTTTCTTTCGATGAATGCACATTAATATTAAACTCTTTTTTTTTTTGACCTAGCAGTTTTAATGATTATTTCTGTTCTAGTTCTGCTATTCTTGTCTCCTGACAGCTCACTGTGTTAACAAAGGCTGATTTCCTGATACTTGATTAAATAATAATATCCCTCATATTAAATTATCCAGAAGCCTCAACAGCGGCAGGCGAGTATGGAAGGCCTCCAAAACAAGCGTTGAGAGATGACTGGGAGAGTGTGAACATTTCAAATGGCTTCACCACAAGAGCTGCGCTTCATTAGTCGTTCCCACACTTAATTGTATCTGTTCTGTCATGCGTTCTGTTCTTTTTTTCAACTGCATCCTCCAATTCAGACTCTGCCCTAATTCCCTCTAAAGGGGTTACGTCAACTACAATTGACGTATGCTTTATTAGCTCGTTATATTATTTTAGCATCTTTTTTTTCTACATTTGGTTATTCTGTCAGTGATTCTGACTGGTGGCTTTTAGTTTTAAAGCAAATAATTAAGCTCATTTTCTGAAAGCCTCAAATAATAAAATAAATGCTTTAGAAATATTTAATTGTTTTAAATTTCTACATTTTCTATGACAAGTGGTCACATATGTGTTATACTTACTTAAACTTTTAACTTGTTTACAATTTCAGAAAGTCGAAACAGTGGTTTGGTGGAAATGGTTTGACATTTCTGCATATTTGAACTTTTTTGTATTAGGAAACAGAAATATTCACCCCCGTGCTCTTGCAATGTCTCCTTCATTTGAATCGCACAAATAAAAGCTGTTGGTCACTGTTTTCATTTATACTTTCACCTTGCTAAATTATGCAAACAGAGCAAATGATTTTTAACAGGTACATCTGCTTTGATAGTTGAGCTCTGAATCTCATTGAGACTGATGGTGTGAATTCACTCACTCTCACCACACACACACAAATGTACTTGCAGAGGCTGATGGCAATCTGACAGCATAACCTCGGCTAGATAAGGAAGGTTCACATCCTGGTGCCTCATGTCTTTTTGAAGCCACAGTCTCCTTCACTTCCTTTTCCATGTGTGACACTACAGAATAAAGAGCGTGTGATTACAGACAGCACAGTAACACTGTTTATCACCATGTTAAAAGAAAGGTAATTTAAAGAAGCCTTTCCATATACAAAAAGCTTAATACTTAGGTTCTTGGATGTGCATATATGAAGTGAATATTTGGTTTCAGCATTTTGACATAAAAAAAAAATTAGTTGTCAAAAATGTTTGCCCTTGTTTTGAGATCATATAAGGAATTGTATGTTCATAACTTTGGGAGACTTTTATAAGAGTTCTCGTTTCATGTTACTTGGGAGCTAATTACAAATGAAAATGACTAATTGCAATTTTTTTTCACTGCTCACACTCCATATTTTTACTTATCACAAAGCTGACACCCAAACACTACAAGCAAAGAAATTTGCAAAACCATCTGCTAATTTTCACCCTTTTTTTTCTTTTCTTTTTTTAATTAAATTAAATTAAATTTATTTATTCATTATTATTATTATTGTTGTTGTTGTTGTTGTTTTACAATAAGATTAAATGAAGAGCAACTGGAGATGTCAACAATATCTAATATTTGGTCAATATAATATTTATTTAATATAGTTATTAAATATTTATATCGAAATTGCTATAAAATTCTTTAAAATCTAAACGATCAAAACTGTGCAATCTGCATTATATCTGATTAATAAATTAAATGTAAAATTAAACATCACGATTTTTATTGTTTATTGTTTAAAATAATTATTTTCTGCATTGTCTGCACCAAACCTGCATTTAATAAAGTGTGGTGACTTCTTTAAAAAAATTAGTAAATAAATAAATAAAAAATACATAAAACATTAAACACATAAAAAAAAAAAAAAAAAAAATTAAAAAATCTAGAATTTCAAAAACTGGTAGTGTATTATGAGCTGTGTGCCTGGTTGTCATTTAAAGCATTAATATAGACATTCAATATGAACTTCATTGTAAAACATTTAAATTTAAAATAGTAAAATAATACTATAATGAATACAGAAATATAATACAATACAAAAGTGAATTGTACAATAAAAAAAGGAAAAACAAACAAACAGACTTTTGTTTAAATACAAATATACTGACTATAACTATAATATTTTACAGTACATTTTAAATTTGCTTTAGATTCTATTATACATCTTTAGTTTAGTTTAGTTTAGTTTAGTTTAGTTTAGTTCGGATTTACAATCTCACCTAGTCTTAAAAAACGAAATTTTCTTGGCATTGCCATAAAAAATCCCCATCCTTTTCCCCATGTCTTTAATCTATCTCAGATACTCAAATGCTTTTAAAGCATTCAGCTCTTGCAAACCCCTCTGATTATACCTCTCAGAGATTCTAGACCAAAAACACAAAATCAAAGCAATGTATGATCTCTAAAAGTCTCAGTGTCCAGATGAACATGTAGCAGCTGTCAGGAAGCCTTTCATCTGAGACTGAACCTGTGATATGCAGATTCACGCTTGAGGGCAAATGGCCGTCGACGCTTCTTGTCTTGGGGGTCTTCGCACGTTCCTTCCATGAAAGAGTGAAAAATGACAGCTAATGACTTGAAATGACAGCAGCATTGTAAACGCTGTGGGAATGTCTAGACGCCCGAGTTCATGAGGAAAATGACCGGCTGACTGAGAAATGAGGCTAGTTTTTGAAGGAAATTAGTACTTGTGTTTAGAAGGGATACATTAAAGTGATCGAAAACACAAATAATCCCCTGGAAAACGAAGCAGGATGGATTCAGCAAAACCACAGGGAAGTGCCATTGAAAAATGAGGACTTTCAAATTAAATTACCAAGTAATAAACTTCCTAGATAAATTGATTTTCTAAGACTCGTCCTTGTGGAGCAAGCGCCTGTCTGTAATTAACGTAAGAAACGAGCGAGGAAGAGCCGGACATGACAAGACAACATCGAGCTGCTAAAAGATGAGTGAAGGGCTTTTATTGCAGCGCTCCATTCAGGCAGAGCTAATTTGTCAGGGACAAATGGTCAGCTTTACAAGGGCTGGAGATCCCAATAGAGGGGACTTAATAAAGGAAGTCATGGTCAGAGGCTGTAAAAAAGCCAGTTGGTCTCCATCACATCCTGTGCAAAACAGACCTAAGTGAAACCGAGGAACACCTCAGCGGATCTCGTTCAGGGCTCTGGGTTTTGTCCGGTGTTTAGGATCCTCAAGGGAAGAAGGGTCAGTGCTTTGGCATCCGAATTTCATATAAAAAGAAGCTGTTCTGTATATTAAAAGTTTGGGAAAATATTGTGACATGCTTTATGTCTTCAATCACAAATAAGTTCTTTTTTTTCTGTCATTAAGTTTTTGTGTCTTCAAATTACGAAAAAAACTAATTTAATTCTGGTTAGTTTTAAAAAAAATTTGAAATTAGGATGTAACAAATTATTTCATTAGTATATAAAACGACTCTGTGACTCATCAGCTCATTGGTACAGTATATAGTCATATTAAATAATTAAACCATTTTAAATAATAATATTGACTTCCAACTGTAATGTTAATATTAAAATAATATAGTCTAATTTTGGGTTAATATATTCCACCATTTTCATAACTGCATCATTCTGACTTCTTGTACAGTATTAATTAAATTATATGTATAAAAATGTATACTGTGTGTGTGTATATATATGCATAATAAACACAAACACACACACATATATATATTATGTAAAAAAAAAACTTATTAGATCGGAAGAGC
>JAUCMT010000160.1:2441298-2458617 GCA_032357475.1 Enteromius thamalakanensis | reverse complement strand
GTGTAGGGTCAGTGTAGGACAATACCACATACAGTCTGTACAGTAGAAACACCATTACACCTATGAAGAGAGAGACCACAGAAAGTGTGTGTGACTAGTGTGCAGGTGGATCCCGCGAGGCCGTCGGGGGGAGGACTGTAGGAGGGGCGTCTGTCTCCAGTCGGAGTGTGAGAGTGTGTGTTTTGGAGAGAGCAGCGTGCTGCTGGACATGCTGAGATCTGCCTGCTGTCTGAGATCTGGAGACGAGCGCTCAGGAGCACTACAGCACTGTGGCGGATGAGGGAAGTTTATCTGACTGAAAGAGTTTGCAGTCATGCAGGGCAAGACAGGGAAAGCGCCCAAGAAAGAGCTGGTGATCGAGTCTCCGCAGCAGTTTAAATATGTCCCTGTGCTGGAGGAAGAGCAGGACGGTGCGGGTCCTCAGGGGAAGGTCAGTGTCTGAGAGAGAGTCTTTGATCTGTCCTGTTGATTTTCTTTTGTTTATTACATAAGCTTAACTTGATGACTGAGATTTTAGTCAATCAACTTTATGAGAAAATCATAATAAGTTAAGTTTTATTTTATAAACACAGGCAAGTGTAGTTTTAATAGCCAGTCAGTTTAATGATAGGTCGACTGATAATGACTTGTTTTGCTAACCCTTTACAGTAAGGTCAACCAACAATGAACAATGCATTTATTACAGTATTTATTCATCTTTGTTGAGGTCAGATAATAACAGTACAGGTGTTAGTTCAGAGTGCTTTAACTTTTAACTGTTGATTTGAATAATGCATAACTAAATACTGAAAAGAGCATTAACTTAGAGACACTTAGAGAACTGTTCATTCTTAGTTCATGTTAACTAAAGCAGTTAACCAGTATTAACTCATGAACCTTACTGTAAAGTGTTATTACTGATTCCATGAAGTGAGTAAAGTGAAGGCATAAAAACTGAGTGGCTGTGACAGAAGGGCTGTTTAAAGATGTTATTACGCCTTTAGTGTCTACAGTAGTGTCAGAAGATCATATTTGTGATAAATTAAATTGATATGGTTCTGTATGATACTGTATTAACAAACCTCTGTATCTATAGTAAAGTTTGGACTAAAGGTTATTCAGTGCGTTATATCGAGTGTGTGTGTGTGTGTGTGTGTGTGTCTATATCAAATGATTAATTTAAATGAAAGTACCTGGTAGTTAAAGGCTGTTTGAAGAGTTTTTAATACTTTTTTTGTGACATGATAAATCTCTCTACTGTCACTTTTGTCCAATTTACTAAATTCTTGCTGTTGAGCAGTAAATCAGCATATTAGATTGACTTCTGAAGACGGGAGGCTGAAACTTCAGCTTACAACTGTTTTACTAAATAAATGCAGCCTTGATGAATACAAGAAAGATTTTAAAAGTTGGTACTGACCCATAACTTATAAACAATAGAGTTCAGTGAAAGAATCATGAGGGTTAAAGAACGTCTCGAATGTCTCTAGCAGCATGATCATGGGTTCACATTGTCTGTCACACAGACACACACACACACACACACGGCTGTCACTGCCCACACACTGTATCTTTCTCCCGTGTTTCTATTGCTGCACACACAATAGAGCTGAGCTCAGCTTTCAGGCTATTTGCTTTAAAGCAGAGAGTCCTCAGAAGAGAGATCACACCAGTCTTCATGTCTTTTCTGCTGTCTCTGTAGTTCAACATATTCTACTGTTTTATCTTGAAAGCCGAGTGTGCTGTGATTGTTTGAGAGCACAGCGGTGTAAAGACACACATTCACAGCTGTTCTATCAGACCGCTCGGCCACGGTGTGTGTCTTCTGAAATGGTTTGCAGTTAGAAGTTTCTATCGTAAAATATAGAGCGTTTACGTAGCTTAGACATTACATACTGGATTCTGGTGTTTCTGGGTACAGCTAGTTATAAATACCATAACCTGACCCCTACAGAAAGCACTTTTACTAACGAGAAGAGATTTTGTCAGACTGAACGCACTTCTTGGTACACATTTTTGTATAAAGCATGTGCACACATTAGCCAAAGTGATGGTGCATTACTCTGATGCCATTTCGAACACAACACAACTGTGTAAACACTGTCCTATTCATGTTTCCAGGGATAAATAGAGGTGTGTGTGTGTGTGTGTGTTTGCCATTTGTGTTTGTGCACATGCTGTCACACACCATCTAAATTATATATATATATATAAAAGTAGTTATAATACATGTAAGTCAAAACTAGATAATTGTACCTCTACAATGCACTTGTGTTACAGGACCATTTAAAATAAATGAGTGGTTGTCATATACAGGGAGCTCAGTGTGAAAACAGTCCCAGTCATCAACACTACTGAGGAGAAAACCAAGTTAGTAGCCTCTCTGTGTAGGTCGTTACTCTCTGGGATGAGTTCATCTGAAATCACCTGTCAGTCATATGACTGTAACTCAGGTCTCTCATATACATGTTAAAGATTAAACTGCTGAATGTTTGAAATGCCAGTATTAACTCTCACATATGTACAATAACATCCAGTTCATTTCCTTTAACTGGACAGCGTTTCTGTTTTCACACAGTGCATGATTTCCTCATATTTCAGTGATCAGCATCACATATGGAAGTGTGTCCTGCATGGTAAATTTGCTTGGAGGCTCACCTGGTACAGCGCTGATGCTTGTGATGCAAAGTCATGATAAGAGCTTACAAACTCGCAGAAACTAGATCAAATGGGAAACATTTGTGTTCAGGCAGTACATTATTTTCAAATGCAACGTTGTTCAGCTGTTTCAGATCAGACTGAACACACGTCTAGCATCACTCACTGGACTCTTGGAAAATGTGCAAAAGCAATGCAATATCATTCTGAAGAGGGTCACCACGTGCACATGTGTCTGCATGCTCGTGACACACACTGCTGCGATGGAACTGGGGGATTTCTGTGGTGTCTGGAGGCTTTGGTGTGTTGTGGAGCTGGTCTTCATGGGGTTCGGTGAGATTCTGGTCTTTGATTGGTCTGTCCAGTTATATCATCATCATAACAACACCGTCTCCTTGGAGATCTGCATCTGAGGTCATTTTGCCAATATCACTCCCAGATGCGTGAGTGGACTGTGTTATCTCACACACACAACCTCTCCCAGAGTCCTCCTACATCAGTGGAAACATATTATAGGATCCTCTTATTCTTTGGAGATCACTGACTTATTTTATTAGAGAAAGAGTATTAGCAGAGTGAAAGTTTGTTCTGATCATCTATTGAACACCACTGAGTCTGTATAATCACAGTGGAGTATTTTAAGGCATCTTAAGATCTTAAGTTTGAGGATTTGATTGGACTTTACAGATCCATCCTTGCCTCATTTGATTGTGTGCTAATTCCGTTTTTAACCTGCCTTTCTCTTCTAATCATTAAATGTGGAACTGGAGCACAAAAAAATTGATTGATTTATATTTTATGTCAACAATCTCTAGGACAGTGTTCCTCAAATCTTACCCTGGAGGTCCGGTCCACTGCAGAGTTTGGATCTAACCCTAATCAAACACACCTGAGCATGCTAATCAGTGTCTTAAGGATCACTAGAAAACACAGGTAGGTGAGTTTTATCAAGGTTGGAGCTAAACTCTGCAGTGCATCGGACCTCCAGGGTAAGATTTGAGGAACCCTGCTCTAGGATATCTTGTCCACATGTTGTCCTGTCCTAACAAACCATGCATCAATGGAAAGATTATATATTTAGCTTTCAGATGATGTGTAAATCTCAATTTCACAAAAGGGACCCTTCTGACTGGTTTTGTATAGGGTCATGAATCTGAGCATATCTTGTGACATATTCCAGTCGTATTTCTCTGGTTTCTGGAGGGTGTGCTGAATGAATGTGTGTGTTTTCAGGTGAAGCCGCGTGTGGTGGAGCCTCTGGACTATGAGAGTGTGCTGGTGCAGAGGAAAACTCAGATCCTCAGCGATGGACTCAGAGACATGCTGCAGTTTCCTCTGGAGGATTTTCAGGTCAGATTATCTAGCACTTTCCAGTGAATGTATTTATTGTGGTGTTCTGTCTGGCCAGTGGTGGCTCACTCTACACCTCACTCTGATTGCCTTAAAATGTGCTCACTATACACTTTAAACACTGCAATGGTGGGAATAACAGTGTCAAACTCTGTGGTGTCTTTTTTGTTTGAAAAGCATAGTCTTAAGTCTATAACATACTTTGGTTAAGATTTCTCAATGGCAGTGTAAAACAACAACCTTTTTAGCCTGTCAAAACCAGCTCTGTTCACTTCAAGTCGTTTCAGTGCATGTCCCTTTAAATGCTAATGAGCTCTACTGACTCCGCCCCTCTCTAAAAAACGATAAACTTTAGCTGAATTCATCACAGAACTTGCTACCTAGAAAAATTCATTAAAAACAAAAAACGAAGTATACTCCTGCAGTATACTGAACAGGCAGATCAAGGTGCATTCCCTTCAAAAACAAACATAATCCACTGCGTCTTCAGTGGAGGAAGTGACAACTGCTGTGTTCATTTATTACATGCAACAACAACATGCCTTCAGAGCATTTTAAAATCACTTAATCAGAGACATTCTTGTTTCGAACCACTTCAGCACTGAAACAATGACAGACTGATGACGGCTCACACAGGGCGGATCTAAGGGAAAACATCAGTGTCAATCAACAATTGTGGGAGGGGCCTGGGTCTGTGTGCCAAGTGCATAGATTTGGAAAAGGGGATTGTATTTATCTGAAAACAAACAATCATTTTTGGGGGTTTGATCATTAAGGGGTGGTTGTGTGCACACACTTCAGGTCAAACATGTAAAAGTTTGCATCCGATGACGTTCTCTTTCTTAAAATGTTAACGTCAGCATGTTCATATATGTGGAAAGGATTGGCGTGAGGTTATTAATGTAGTTCAGTCAATCTGGTATTTTATTTTCCAGTGTTTGGCCTGGATGGAGTCATTCATAATTATTTAGTTTTAAACGTAGAGTAAAGTTTAATGGTGCAACACAAAACATATTTAGTGTAAGTTGTAACATACAGCCTAAGCTGAGGAACCGGTTTACACTCGTCAGAACGTCTATCGTCCATGCGTCACTGTCTCCGAATATTCAACTCTGACAGGAAGTAGCATTGAAATGTTATGCATGTTAGCTTTGATCTATGAACGGTGAGATCCACAGATGTCACGACACCGGGCTCAGTTTGTCCTGATCTATGAGATCCTGACCGGCGGAGCAGATGTTCCCGGCCTCTTCTCTCTCAGAGTCCGCTGATGTTTCTCTGGGTCACCAGCTCTCTTCACATTGTACAGCTGGAGTCAGAAAGCTATCATGCAATAAACAAGTATACTAAGCAGCTGTCTGACTGTTACAGCTGTCCCTTTGACAGCGTTAAATCCTCTAGAAAGCACATGGTTTCTGATGTCTATAGACATGCTACAGCATCCTCTCCTACTCAACAACACAGAGATCCGGGCTGCATCTCAACTTATGCTACACATTAAATTGGGATTCGTTAACAATATTTTAAGAACTTATTGGCAAAAGTTACCCGGATGATCTACTACTTTGGGAAGGTTTAGGATTGCACATGCTGTAGGTCACATGACAGTGACAACATCCCCAGTGCTCAGGAAAAACACTCAACGGCTCTACTGTAAACAAATGCTTGCCTCCGATGTCTTTTGATTGGTCCACTGTTGCAGAACTGATGATGTTGATTGAATTGAAATCACATGGGCTCATGCATGATGCGCTGGAAAAGACGTGAGCGCAGCAGTCTACCAACGGTGTACACCCTCTCAGGATGAGACGTGTTTGACAGCATGATGGTTAATGAGCCAGGCTACGAAAGGGCACAGACTCATTTCCTGGTTAAGATAACCCAGGATCTGAGATCGCAGTATACTGCCCTAACCCCAGAGCACTTGAACCGCTCCAGTGGGACAGCCCTTGCGTCTGTTTGCAGTGCTTGTTCACGAGACGCTATACTGTATGGACGTCTATGAGCGTCTGAAACACTGATTGAGTGATTACACAAGACAGGATACAGATTGTGAGGCTCTACTCACCTTCAGATGGTAAGTCATATTTATTTTGTGCTGAAACGGAGATGTCCATTAACTGATAGCAGGCCAGACTAATTGATCATTGGGAATTAAGAATCCAGCCCTATTTATTGTGCTCATTACTGTCACTAACAGGTCCCTGATGTCAACTCCTTCATATTGGGAACACAAATAAAGATAGTTTTGTACAGAAACACATGCAGGTCATGTCATGAGTGAATGTTGAATTCTAACACGGAAAAGAAACAATTGTTGAAACATTTTAGTTTTCTTTGCACACAAAAATGTGGGTTTCAAAGATGAAGGAAGGCTTTTTGAGTTTGAGTTCCGGCATGAAGTTGAGTAGGCCTTATCAATCCCAGAATATATATTTTTGAGTAAAGTCCCTTTAACACATGCCACCGTGCTGATACTAGATAAGCACTAACCAGTCCAAACTAGCCTTCAGATTCACATCTTTTCATCAGTATTTGCAGCCTTTTCCTGCCTGTTTTTGTTTTGTTGTCTTTCATTCAAATGCATTCAAATGCAGGAAGCAGGAAACGCATGCAAATTTCACAAAAAATGTTTCTAAGGTTTGGTGAACTCTGACCAACAAATTCATAATATTGTGAAGACGTGACATCTTTGTGACCTCAGCTGAATTTTAAAAATGCAAACTTAAAATTAGCAGCATTGCTTAAGCCATATTTATATTCCAGTTTAAGTAAAGTTGGTGCAACCCTATCGCATTTTAAAAACATTACTTTATTTATTTAGTTGGGCAGTCGTGGCCTAATGGTAACCCAAAGGTCGAGTCCCAGGACCGGCAGGGATTGTGGGTGGGGTTAGTGAATAATCAGTGCTTTATCCACCTTTAATACCACGACTGAGGTGAGACCCTTGAGCAAGGCACCGTTCCCCCAACTGCTCCCCGGGCGCCGCTTTGGATAAAGAGCCTCTGAATAAATGAATAAAAGTGTAAAAATGTTATTTGACATGATGATTTCTGGCTTTACCTGCAGGATATGAGTTGATTTGCCCATCTGAATAGTGCCACTTCTACAAAAGACAGTGTAGTGTTCAGAAACACATAAATAATATACAATGGACAGAAAGAGAATAAGGACTGCACAATAAACCGTATTTAAATCACGGAGGACTATAATGTGATAAGAGCTCGCTCAAGTACTAAAGAAGATTTTAAAATCTATACGATGTTTGATAGGGAGCCAGTGCAGTGTTGACTGAACCGGGCTAATATGCTCATACTTCCTGGACAATGATGAATTAATAATAGACATACAATGCTGCAGTCAGTTATACTGCTTTATAAATGTGTGTCCCAGGCCGGAAACGACCTGTCCTCTGACAGTTTACCCAGTCTATTTCAGCCAGTTGGTGAAAAACACATTTCATCTCATTCATTGTCATGTTGGTGTGCATCAAGTCTAAAGAGGACGGGTCGGGGGAAAAAAACGTTTCTATATTTTCGATTTCATTTGGCATTTTCATCTCCATTCTAATACTACTCTCAAATGAAAGTGCTGTAAAGGCTGCTTGGGCAAAATCAGCAAACAAACATTTCTGTGGCAAACAATAGTAAATCTGAATATGAATCTGGACTGTGCTGCTTGCGATTGAATTCATGTTTCATGTTTCATGTTTATGATTTATTATGGATTGAGGTCTTTCTAGTGGATGAGTGTATTGCACTGCTTTGCCTGATTGTTCCTCCGCAGACCGACATGTTTACCATCTTATAGTTCCTGACGTGCTGCTAATCTCGTGACATCAGACGTGCCTTTTTCCTCGTGTCCCTTTGTGAGTGTGTCTTGCCTTGAACCTGTGACCTTGTAGTTACCAACCCAGGTCTTCAAAGCACTGTCTGAATCTTCATTAGCTCGTGAAGTTTGAGAGTGTGTGTGCGGCTCCTGCATGACTATACCACTCTTCCTCCTCTTCTCACCCCCTGCGATTAGCATCTTTTCATGAGGAAGTGAGGGCTTTAGGAAAGGAAGTTTGGGAACAGGAGGACTCTATTGTGTGTTTTTTTTTTTCTGTGGAATGCTATTAACGATATTTTCCGCTGGTTCTGAGACCCGCTGACCCTGGTGACATAGAGACACCTTCCTTCTAAATATAAAACATCAAGAGCATTTGTGGTAAACAGACCATTTATACATTTGGACTCAGATCTCAGTGGATTTTATTCAGGGCACATGGCACTTTTCATTTGGCATGGATTAGAAAAAGGGAATCAAAAGATTGCGAATTTGTCTTTAGTCAACAAAAATTAATTGGGTTAGGCATTTTTGATTATTTTATATTATATATAGAATTGTAGTTTAATATTTTGTATTTTATTTAGTTTTTTTAATTTTAGTAAAGTTTATATATATATATATATATATACATATATATAATATAGTATTTTTAATGTTAAATAATATCCCAGATCCAGAAACATAGTAAAAACACCAGTCCATGTGACATCAGTGGATCAACTACAGTTTTGTGACGCTAGGAAACGGGCTTGGGTGGTAATACGGTATTATGCTATACCGGGGTATCTAAAAATACAGTTAGAAATAGCAATGAAAGAAAATAATAATAAACGTTGATTTCCGAAGTGTTCCAAAAGGAACACCAGTTTATGAACAGAGCCGGATCACCGAGAAGCTACGCGGGTGATTCAACAGCTCTGTGTATCAGCTGCCGTTCCTTTTGAAAACAGCTGATGGAGATTTACCGCTAGTCAAAGAACCGGTTTTACTGACGACATGTGTATAATATATAGTTCGATATACATCACCCAGCCCTACTATGAAAATACTTTATGTGCAAAACAAACAAACATTTAAAAAAACTATTTTCTAAACCTTCCACAGAAGGTTCACGCAGCACTCAGATGAGCTGGTTGCTGGATGATGATGTAGTAGCTTGGCTATGTTTAGACTGCGTTGATCTCTTTGACATGTGCTTGAATTATTTGAGTTCACAGAACGTCTTACCTCACCATCAGTGGAGATGCTACAGCATACACAGTCAGTTTGTTCTGTTACAACGTCTTCAGTCAAATGGAGTTATGCAAACGAGCCGAAGCTTGACCTCTTTCATGCTGTTATTGGCTGAATGGATGGAGACTGTCTGTCTACAAGAACTGAACCTGGCGGATGTGAGTCAGGCCGGGGAGTTTTGCTGTGAAGCTGGGTTCGAGCTCATCCTGCCGCTCTGTTTGACCTGCTTCTTCCCCGAGAAAACTCTCATCAGGGCCGTTAAACAGAACAAAAGTCATACTGAAACTGTATCTGTTTGTAACTGAAAGTGTAATAGCCTGATAGTTTGAGTGTCCGTCGTGAGATATGTGTGATTCACGAGTACTTTAAGATTAGTTAAAATGATGGTTCACCCAAAAGTGTTTGAGGTTAATTAAAGTGATCGTTTACACCTAAAAAAAAAAGGAATATGGTTACTTTACATAATCTAGACTTCTGGACCAGTTTTACTAAACAGGGCAAATTAGCACGAGAGCACAATTCCAAACAAGTTAACAAAATAACAATTCACAACGACAATAAATTCAAATAAAGCAGGAAAGTAAGTCATATGAACACACATTTTTTAAATCACATAATACGTTATTAAAAACCGTTCACTTCCGTGATTGATTGCGATCGTATCGAGCCGTAGCTCCGAGACGGGCTCCTGCAGGTATTCCTTGATTGACAGATGTCTCGAACTATACCTACCTCTTCCAGTTTATCTGATTCGTTGTGTTTCCTGACTTGTTAAAATGTTTTCAGAATTGTGATTTGTTTTTCACCTCTTGGTGAACGTAATTTTTTGCTGGTGATTCACAAACAACCACGGAGATTAAACACACCAGCTCATTTACATATCAACCAATGCAACATACCGAACGCAGCGCAAGTTAGCATAGTCGCAAGTAAAGAAGCCACAGTACACTGAAAATGAAAAAGAAGTTTGCAAGAAAAATGCATATTCATTAAAGTCAGGCAGAAAAATCCATGTGTCCATGCCTTTCAGTGCTAATCCATCACTGTGTCTTTATTAAATTTGACTGTACTCTTTCAAGGGCAAACATTGGGTAAAAGGGTAAAGGGTAAAACTTGCCCAAAGTCAGTAAAATCAGGTGTGTGTCAAGCTTAAGAGTAAACACTGGTAAACCAAAGCAAAACTGATATAAAAACACATTTGTTGATGCAAGTGTGCTAAAAAGTTCACCCAGGTACGTTTATGCCGTGAGACCACCAGGTAGGGTAATGCACATGTGATCTAGACGCACTAGCCACAATGTGTACCACTCTTTTGCTTCTCACATAACAACATACTGTATCTGGAGGAGCCAACACTAACCAGTCAGACATCAGCCGTGATGCTGCCGTAACCATCAGACAAAAAAAACTAAAACATGTGCAAAAAAAGTCATGTGAACATCATTTTCCTGATCAATCATTGTTGTCATAGCTTGTATAGATTTGATCATAACAGTGTTTTCTTCTGCAGGTGTGTACACTGCCACGACAGATCCGGACGTTTTACCCCTCCATTCCTCCGCACGCGCTGAGAGAGGCACAGAGTTTGTTTGTGCAAGAGGTAAAACACACACACACACACACACACAGAGCACGTCCTCTGAATCCATAACTTTACTGTCTCGCTTCGACAGACTTATCTTCTTATCTACACAGTGTGTGCGTGTTAGACAGAAAAGCACAGCGCCTATTGTTCTTTAACAGTATTAGAGCATTTGACGTCCTCACACATACTTACTGCACTCGGAGGATTTCCTCTGTTGTTTATAGAGGACTTTGTCCGAGATTGACCTTCATTTCACGTAACACACTCACTCCTAGCTGCGAGGAGAATAGTGCTTCATTGTTCTGAAGATATTCCCAATTCTTTATACGACTCACTGCCGGATAGGTATAAACTCATGGGATACTCCCCAACTATTTGAGCATAGACGCACACACAAGTGCACTGATGTTCCTGGCAGACTCATGGAATATATTCAACACATGAGCTTCATCTCTGTCTGCTGTCTGCCTTCAAAAGGGATGCAAAACACAATACATATGTAATTGACATTTCCCCTGACACCTTTTGTCATATTAACTCCATAAAGTCTAACATATAAAATAATAGTCAGATAAATAAAGATATTTGTGCTGGCGTTTTCGTGTGTTAGTGGTTGGGGGGAGGGTTGCATATATTTAATAAATCATGCTTTGTATGAAACACCATTTTATTCAGTCTCCCAAACTGAGCGAAAATAAGCAGTTGATATAGATGCCAGTATTTATATTGCTAAAAATGAAGGTGAAATTCTGAAGTTTGTAATCATTGAGATCTTTATAACTACTTACATAAAATGCATTTAAATATCATTTGTTGCCCAATAAAAGGAAGATGATTAAACGCTTGGTTTTATGATCAAAACTCTGCAGTTTTTATTGTGACAGTAAATCATAATATAATTCAATAAAGAGTAAACAAATAAAAATTCCTCATGATGTCTAGTATTAGCCAGTGGTTAATAAATTCTTAGATTTTGCTCACTAGTAGTTGAAGGCCAAGTATAAGTTTAGCATGGATATATTTTAATTTGCCCAACATCTGACTGAGCACTTTTTTTAAAAGTGATCTGTCTCTTTAAGAACTGCCAGGTTCTCTGGTAGTGAGCAGAACCAATGCAAAAACAGCAATCTCATTGGCTAGCCCTCACCTTCTATCGTTTTGATTTCAGCAAATCAGTTTGAGATATGCAGGCAACATGATTCATGGCAGTTTAATGCCTACAAAAATCACTGTTAGGGACTATACCGATTTATTTCCTGGGTTGGTGACATCACAGACCTAGAAATTTACATAACCCTGCCCTGAAGAAACTGCTACAGATGAGGCATGGCCATGCTGTGCTGCTTTAGAGAATTATACACTTTGTGTTTTGACAGACAGATATCGTCTAATATTGAATAATCAAATGTTACTGCAGATGTTCCCCAGGGTTCAGTCTTGGGGCCTCTGCTGTTTATTATTTATCTATTGCATCTAGGACAAATATTTAAGAAATTCGTCTTCCATTTTATTCAGATGAAACCCAACTTTATACTGTATGTTGTCTTTACTCACTTCTGTCCTTCTGTCACCTTCTCTGTCTCGCAGAAGTAAACACTTCTTTTGTCTAATTTTCTGAAACTGATTAGCGACAAAACTGAAATTCTTCTTTTAGCATCCAGGTCAAATGTAACTAAGTATAGCATTTTGTTCTGTGTCTGTTAATTAGTCCAGTTTCTCCTTCATTGCAGGTAAAAAGTTTGGGTGTCATCCTTGATAGCACATTATCTTTTGAAATTTACATTAATAATACTGTACGATCCACCTACTTTCACCTCTCCGACCTTTTTTAACTACTACTAATACTGCTATTCTTATGTATGCCTTGGTTATGTCACGACTCACGTCTAGATTTTTATAATTCTTTACTTTTTGGTCTCACTTCAAAACTTCAGCTTCTGCGCAATCCTCTTCACTGATATCCTCTGTGTCTCAATCAAGTTTAACCTGATAAGCAATATTGATTACGCCATTGTTTACAATGCAAACCACGCATAGAGGGTTGTTGAATATATCCTCATGATTTTTCTACAAAATGATGAATGGATAATCGAGTAACCCTAATATGCTTTAATCCAATAGATGTTTGTCTTGTGTAGTATTACTTACAAGTGAAGAGTTATTTGTATGTTTACTTTAAAAACCATCTCACATTTGACCATTTCTAGAACTGTATTACAAGGTGTTTCTCTTAAGAAAAAATGTGTAAACTCTCACTCAGACGACAGAAAGCAAGTAGTAGATTGTGTATAACAGTACTTTTGGCAAAGTTTTGATAATGTTGAAAATGTAGAGACCTTAGAAGTGTTTTGAACACAACACTGTATTGCTTTATTGAGGTAATGATAGTTTCCCCCCCGAACATGCATTACATTATGATAATTGGATTTTTTGAGAAGCATAAATGTAATGCTTTCTAGACTTTGGTCAACATGAGGTTGAAAGCAGCACAATTGTTCTTTTTTTGTGTGTACCTACAGTATGACGCCTACAATGTTGGATTGTTGTTCTTTATATGGGTGTGTGCACTCAAAAAAACATTGTTGATCTAACTTAATACAATTATGACACACATTTCCATTCATTTGAACTTAAAGTAAGTTAATTGTACTGATGACTAGAATTCATGCTAATACAATGAGATCAAACACAACCACTGCTGTTGCTGTACAGACTGCCTTTGTGAAGAGTTTCGCTGAGTTTTCTGCATTTTTATGAACATGGCAAGGCCTGGTAGGGGTTAAGCTTTTAATGTTTAGTTATTTTGGACATTTAAAAGAGTTTATAGAATATAAAATAATGTTTGTTTGGATTTATTTGTTACCATGGTGGTGAAGAGTGAAGCTTGTGCTTAGGTTGTCAGTAGCTGTCACACACACACACACAAGCATGATTGTTTGACTGTGAAGTCATACATAGACCATATAGACAGTGTAAGTCTCATACTTGTCGGATTAATTTTTTTATTGAATGGGAACATGACAGACATCATAATCAAATGCTGAATCAAATGCTGAACACTACATCTGCAGCACACATGTAATGATCAAGTAAAAATCTTCTTATCACCGACATTAGCAAATTTTCACACAATTCATGTAGCTTAACAACAAGGTCTACACTTCACCATGATCTCAAAAATCAACATAAACTCTTTTAAATGTCAAATATAATTGAAAAACAAACTATAAAAGTTCTTTCCTTTTACTAAAAACTCATGAAACCGTATTTAATTTCAACATTTATTCTCTTGATCTATCCATGCGCAAAGCATGCTGGGAACTAGAAATCAACATAACACGTATGATTTGTGCAGGCCCAACACAAATGGTTTAAGTTAACTTAATATTTTACAAATGTTATTTCATTTAGCATAATAAAAATTAAGTGCACATGACAACTGTGTAAAAACGAAAGATTTGTGTTGTTTTAGCTTATTTTATTCAAGTAAACTGAGCAACTAGTTTTTGAGTGTGTTTTTAACATTCACCATCAGCTTTATGCAAATATTGTGCTGATGTTGCGTGTTTAAATATTGAGTGCTCCTTCTGTTTCACTTTTTTTTTTTGATCTATGAAAAAAACACAATTTTGCCTTTGAGAAATGCTTTTCCTGCCCCTGCCTTTCATCTCCTTTCTGCTCTTCCTAAAAAAATCAGATTGGACGGAGAGCAAAGGATTGAGGGAATAAATGAGATCTTTTTGAGTGCAGGGTGACTTTGCATGAAACAGTGACTCAAAGATAGTATTGCTGTTGCATTTCCTTTCCTGGTAGAAAGTAGAAAAGCAGTCAAGGATGTGGTTGCAGTGTGCACTTCAGGTCATTTAAGCTGTCAGGCAAATGATGCAGGTTTGAATCCAGTGTGGGATTTGTTCAGATATTCAGATATCCTTAAATAGTTTCCGCTCAGGGGTGGTGTTTCTGTATGGAGGAGTATGCAGTTGCCATATCCCCACCCATCAGTGGAAAATTATCCAATCATCATATCTCTATTATATTTCATTCATTATTAATATTATTCACTGTAGCGCCATTTTAGAGTTAAACTTCAATGCAAAGCTATATGCATTATTCTGCTTATACCATGATCATTATTTAATAATGTTTCCAGCACAAGGACCAGGAGAGTAAAAATCATAGCAATTTTATATTTTATGCTTCAAATCAGACACAGAGATTTATTAGAATGAATCGCTCGAGAGGTGTTTAGACATGCATTAACTCCTAGTTTATATATATCTCAGTACAGCAGAGAGAACCCATGTCTGCTGCCTGAGCACCACAGCTTATCCTGCTGCTAGATCTCTATTCACTTTAGCATGCTTTTTCAATTTGATCCTTTTAATAAAGAGAGTTTGTGTGAATACCTGGACTTGTATATGCTAATGATGTTAATGCTGTTGTGTTTGTTACAGTGCATCAAGTCTTACGTCTCTGATTGGCATGTGGTCAACTACAAATATGAGGATTATTCCGGTGACTTCCGGCAGCTTCCCAAGTAAGAGCCTCAATTAGAGCGAGACATGTTACAGCCCAGCCGTGTGACTGATTATAGCTGCAGGGACTACAGTCACTGTCCTCCAAAGCCGTGTGTGTGTGATCGTCAGCTCTTGGAAAGGTGTTTGTGTTGGCGAGAGCAGGAAATGTGTTTTGCTGGGTAACAATAGAGCAGAGGAACAGTGAGTGAGGTCATCGTCTCCACATTGCCACACATACACTTACAGAGCTCTTAAATGTTTAAATGGCCATCTGTTTTTTCATCGTTTAATGAGACAAAGTTGAGCAGGATGAGAGTGCAGCCAAGATCTGATTATATCTGGAGAAAGTAACATAAAAACTTTCATTAAAAAGCCATTACCAATCATTATTTAAAGCTAAACGGATATTTAAGTAGACATAAACATAAATGAAATATGTTCCAAACAAACTAATTAAGATGCTATATATATATATATATATAGAAAAAGATTTTAATCTATAGATACTGTATATATATTTTTTTTAGAAATAGAAAAGGTGATTTTAAATGTCTTTATTGTTAGCTTTGAATCTAAATGTGTTTATTTGTGTCTGTTTTGTACACAGCAAAGTGTCCAGACCGGATCATTTAGCCCAGCATGTTTTTGAGGTGGATGAAGATGTGGATAAAGATGAGGTAAATCAACTTCAAACACACCTTCCAGTATTGTGACTCTCTTATTAAACTTCATCTCAAGGGATGTTTTCTCTCTGTAATAAATCCTACAGGTTTTTCTCCCAAACCACTTAAAAATAAATCCCTCCCAGCAGCCAGCTTCATTGGTTAAGGTTAGGATTAGAGTTAGCGTTGTGTAGGTAATCAACTCTGAACATGACACAGGAGAGGAGTTAGTGCTGAGCTGGATCGGGGTAATAATCACACCTCGGCACTAAAAACACGTACTGGAAACGTAGGTTCATAGTTCTGAGTATGAAGTAAGTCGGTACACTAGTATTAGGACATACTGTACTAACACCTCATAAAACTCCATCTTGATAGCACAGAGCCCTTGGTCTTGTAATGAAATACTTTCCATTTTTGTACAAATCCACATCTACAACTCAATTTAACCAGAACTCCTTTTTATTGCGCAAGGAATAGTAGGCATTACTTCAAAATACAGATGCACAGACAAATTCATGTGGGTCTTTTCTTTTAATATTTACAACATGCTATGATATAAGTAGCTCTACTTCTAATATCACATACTATTTGAGAAAAATGTCCTTTAGAAAATGTCCTACCATGAATATATAAAGACTTCATTTGATTAGTAATATGCATTGATAAGATTTTTTTTGCACCCTTCCAGATTTTCAAGTAGTTGTATCTCCTCCAAATATTGTCCTGTCCTAACAAACCGTATAACAATGAGCTTTATTCAGCTCTCAGATAAATAAATATAAATCTCAGTTTCAAACAATGTACCCTTATGACTGGTTCAGTGGTTCAGGGTCACAAGTAAACTGGACTACAGCCAGGCTCTATGAGTGGCTCAGACTTCCAGGTTTTCCCAGAATGCACATAATCAAATCCACTGACCTGACACTAGACCTTCAGTCTTACCCTTCCCAGAATTCATTTTTCCATCATGGCTGCCCACATGTTTAATTCTACCAATCAGCTTCCCACTCGAGATTGAGTCACGTTTCTTATTTTAGCCCAAATTTGTGCAGAACGACAGAGCGATATGTAACTCAGGTGGTAGGTTTGAGGAATCCAGTATAATTATGAGCTTTGGCCTGTACCCTGGACTATAAATAACTCTGAGTTCCAGTTAGACTCATTCGTCTTATTCGGCCGCTGATTGACTATCCGTATTTATAGAGAGCTAGTGTGGAAATGAGTGTGTTTTGGCATCACAGAAAACAAGCAGCCAATCACAACAGCTCGCCACATTTAGATGTGACATCACAGCCCATCAGAATCATTGCTTGCTGATGTTACTGGTGCTCATATTTGAGCTCATATAAACAGATCCAGAAGTATTCACTTTTAAAAGATTTAAAATCTCACAGACTTATGTTAAAGAAAAAAAATAAGTTTAAAGTTAAAGGAGCATTAGGTAAGAAATGGCCAAAACTGGTACTGCAATCACTTTCAAAATACTGCTGAGCGGTGTCTC
>JAUCMT010000160.1:2417651-2433867 GCA_032357475.1 Enteromius thamalakanensis | reverse complement strand
CACTGCAGAGTTTGGATCTAACCCTAATCAAACACACCTGAGCATGCTAATCAGTGTCCTAAGGATCACTAGAAAACAGGGTCGGAGCTAAACTCTGCAGTGCATCGGACCTCCAGGGTAAGATTTGAGGAACCCTGCTCTAGTGTATAAATACATGTTAACAGATGAATCTCATGAACTCCACAGAAACTGGACTTCTCCGGGATCGAGCCAGACGTGAAGCCCTTTGAGGAAAAGTTTGGGAAGCGAATCTTGGTGAACTGTAACGACCTGTCCTTCAACCTGCAGAGCTGTGTGGCGGAGAATGAGGAGGGCCCAACCACTAACGTACTTTACCTCACTCACTATAGTCTACAGCTGTTTCCACCACAGTAAACCAACCTCTGAGAGTTTCTGGTTTGCACTGCAGGTCGAGCCCTTCTTCGTGTCTCTGTCGTTGTTTGATATTCAAAGCGGACGGAAGATCTCCTCAGACTTCCATGTGGATATGAACCATCCGTCCGTGAAAGCGCTGCTGCCCCTGTCAGTAGCTCACAACAGCACCACAGCGCCAGACAGCCCACAGACGGCTCAGCCCACAGCCAACAGCCCGACAGAGAGCGCCGTTCAGTTCCCACGACAGGTGAGGACACACAGAACCAGCAGCAGCTGTGATAAACACACGCAATCAGCTTGCTTCAGCCCTCAGATAAAAACCCTTTACACTATTACAGGCCCAGACACAGTTCACAATATTAAGTTTAACCAAAATACGAATCATAATGACCAAAAATCCATTTCATTTTATGAGACTAGCAATTTAAATTTTTTGTATTTTTTTGTTTTGTTAAGTTTTGTTTTACAGTTTTTGATGTCAGTGATTAGAAAACAATAACACAATTGTTTAATGCAGTGTCGGACCTTTTGCTAATATAATTCCATTTGGTGAAAAACAGTAAAAAACAAATCAAATAAAATTTTGAAATGAAAATTTGAAATAGTACAATTCTTTCAAGCCTATTAATAAAGAAAGTATATTTTTATGCTTAAATTGCACAGGAACAGTTTGTTGCTAAGGGCCTGAGTGTAACTATGTGTACTTTCTGTAAAATAGATTTATGAAGGTAATATTAAAATTTCAATGTAAATAATTTTTTTTTTGGCAAATTTTGCAAAACACCAACAAAGAAAGCAACAAAAATGTTTCTCCTGGGGTAATGCTCAACTTTGCTTTTCCCCAGTCATTTTACTCTTACTGATCAAAAAAGAAAAGCATTTCAATTCATGTTACTTAATATCAGTGACCCATACTTTACTACCCTTTTATTTCTGTCTGTAGGGAGTGTTTTCAGTGACCTGTCCGCACCCGGACATCTTCTTGGTCGCTCGGATAGAGAAGGTCTTACAGGGTGGTATTGCACATTGTGCCGAGCCTTATATGAAGAACTCAGACTCTGCCAAGGTACTGCTCTGTGTGTGTGTGTGTGTGTGTGTGTGTGATATCACTTTTAGGTCTCTGGATAAAACCAAAAAATGTGGATAAAACCAGATGTTGGCGAGTGTTTTTAAAGCTCTCAGATTTCTGGATCAGATACTCAGATATACTAGAGACCTGTCATGCTCGTTTCATTCTGGGTGTGTTATAGTAATATAATTCCGATACAAATAATGTAAAAGGTTTTTGACAGTGCCATTTGAAATGGCCTGCTTTGCAAACCAAATTACAGAGCTGCAATTCTTCTCTTTCCCCTCTCCTCAGGCTGCTCAGAAGGTTTTGAAGAACGCTAAGATGGCCTGCAGCCGGCTGGGTCAGTACCGGATGCCGTTTGCGTGGGCTGCTAGGTGAGACACACTGACTTTTATTAGAATAAGCTCTTGAAAGACGAGCACAGATGGTGGAGGTCACTTGTTATGCTGCAGACATGTGCATATCATAAACAGGACAGCTCTGAATGTGAGAGCAGCTCAACAGCATCAGTGATATTTTATTAATCTCATTTTTAAGGCCATTATGTTTTTTTTTTTTTTTTTTTTTACATTGCAACATAATAAGAGTACTGTATATACATTAGACTATATATATGCAGTACTGTGTGTATATATATACATTCTAAAGTATAATGTGTAAGTGTACAATGGGGTAGTATTTATTGTACTGAATTTAGTATAATAGTAAACATTTAGACTAAATAAAAAAATAAAAAATAAAAAAGGTGCATAATAATGTCTTAAAAATCTGGTTTGCTGCCATTAATTAGTGAAGATCAATATAGTGAAACTGAAACATTTATTAATGCACTTTTGCTCTGAAATAACTTGAAAAGATGACCTGCGTGGTACAGAGCTTTATCAGTGCATGGACTGTGGATAGTATGGAAACATCTAAAAGCTCTGAACTATACACCGACTTCAGTTTTACTGTAGAAGTAGAATCAGTCATATTCAGGCAAATACTGTTTTTGTTCCCGTTTAGATCCAGTAAAGGGTGTCGTTTGCAGTTTTTAAGCCGTATCATGAAGTTTATCTTTCCAGTGTGATGTTAGAGAGGAGCTGGGCAGGATGTGTGTGTGTCTGTGTGTGCTCTTATCTCCTTCGTCCGACTGGAAAAATGGCATAACACAGCAGCAGGATGAGCTTTGTGTCTGTTTCTCAGGCCGCTGTTTAAGGACTCCTCTGGGACGGTGGACAAGAGCGCTCGGTTCTCGGCTCTCTACCGACAGGACGGCAACAAGCTCTCCAACGAGGACATGTTCAGACTGCTCGCAGACTTCAGGAAGTCAGTTCCACAGCCCTACGCTCCAATAATAACAGTCTTGTAGCGGTTCAGGTGTTTAGTGTTTGCATGACCTGCGGACTGATGTTGTACACACTGTTGTTTTTCTCTCTTCTGTCAGGGGTGTTGATGTTTTAGAAACAGAATAGCCTCCGTCAGGCGCTCACGCTTGTTTATTTTCCCTCCTCTGTGCTTTGCTCTTCTTTCTCAGGCCAGAAAAGATGGCCAAGTTGCCTGTGATTCTGGGTAATTTGGATGTTACGGTGGATAACGTTGCACCGGATCTCACTAGTAAGGCTTTCGTATGGGTTTCTCTATGTCTCTCTGCATCAGACGCACATTTGTTTCAGGGTCTCTGATTGGTTGATCTCTTGTTTGTGCAGATTGTGTCACGTCCTCCTATCTTCCTCTTCGTCAGACGGAGGTCTCAGACTGGGGCAGGATGGTGTTTGAGGTGGAGGAGTTTGTGCCGTCTATCGCGAGGTGCTCCCAGCCGTTCATGATTTACAACAATCACCTGTATGTGTATCCACGACATCTCAAATACGACAGCCAGAAGAGCTTCACCAAGGTACAACTCAACTCACAGCTTCAACAGTTCACCCAACAATCTGATTTTACCCATAATTCCCCCAAGCCATCCTAAGTGTATATGACTTTTTTCTTTCAGATGAGTTAAATATATCCTGGCACTTGGTAATGCTGCTGGATAACAGCCATTACTTATATTATTTATTATTATATCCATCATAAAACAAACCTATACATCTCAGGGTGGTTACCACGTGTCTTCTGAAGCAGAGGGATGGGCTTTTGTTACAAAATTATTTCTATTTTTAAAATGATAACTCAAATTACTGATGGCCAGCAATGGCTGTGTTCGTTTAAATACTACAAGTATTTAATTATAATAATCAGTATACCTATAAGTTCACTTTCAGTATAAACTAAAGTTATAGATGTAAACTAGTTGAAGTACTTTTATTATATACTAGAAAGTGGACCAATTTAGTTTTTTTTTTTTTTTTAATGAAAACAATTTAGTTAGTTTTGCTTGAAACGAGCACAAATATTTACCAGTGAGGGAAATAAAATAATAGGATTATTTTTGCCCCGCTGGCAGATATTGTGGCTTGTTTTAAGCACAAATTATAATAGTTATTTTACTTAGAAAAGCATATTTTCATTTAGATCTTTTTATAGAAAACAAGACAAAAATACTAAGCTAATAATTGAATCATGAATTATCATGTGCGCTGAATGTAGGTTGATAGTGCTGTGTGAGTTTATTAAAAGTGCTAAAAAACAATGCTTTGCTACTGTTTTATGAATGTTGACATGCTGGGACTGAACTCAGAGTTGGAAGGGACTTGAGGAGATTTCATTTGGGAACTTCTGAGTCCAGATGTGGAACACAGCGTTAGTTCTAACACATGAAATAAGCCTGAAGGACTTTCGCTGCAAGCATTTGATTAAGGTTGAAGCTGAACTCTCAGAGAACTCTCAATATTTAAACACATGCAGTGGAATGATGTAATGAGGCAAGAGGGAAATCTGAAAATAAAGAAAATGAACATGCTACGGGACGCTAGTGCTTTTCTGCTGCCATTAAACTAGAAGGAATAAATCAGTCACTGCCAAAGAACTTCAAGTATGCACTAGCTACGTCCAAAACACTAATTTGGCTTAAATACAGCATATGGAGGCCAGAGTCAGACACTCATCCAGACAATGTGCTGCTGCAGGGGAAAATATTTACTCAACAGAACCTGATTTTAAGTTCATGTCTCAAAAATACAGTATCAATGTTTTACTCATAGATTCTGTGAAATTCTGTTTTAAGTAAAGCAGGATTAGAAAGTGTGTTTGAAGCGAGTATTTCACCTTCATTTCTCTTGTGACTCCAGGCCAGAAATATCGCTCTGTGTCTTGAGTTCAGAGATTCAGATGAAGAGGACGCTCTCCCACTGAAGGTAATGTCTCACGCTGGTTTTAGAGCAGATGATCATTAAGGAGTAATTACCTAGTTATATACTTTGTAGTAGCTGTTGTACCGCATGAAATAAAATGTACTTATCATGTAACTAAGTTCTGGAACAGCCTGTAATTCTGGAAGTATTAAATTGATCAAGAATGACTTTTACATTGTTAAAAACATAAGAAAAGAAAAAAGTTGTTTTTGTTTTTAGAAGCAAATCTAATGATACTATATACTGATATCTAGTACTCAGCTTTGCAGTACATGTCTATATTATATATAACATTCATATAAATTGTAATATGTCCCAACATTGCTACTTTCCTGCATGTTTGATCAAATACCGCCGCCTCTCTGTTTTCTCAGTGTATTTACGGGCGTCCAGGAGGCTCTCTGTTCTGTAAGAAAGCATTTGCTCCGGTCTTACACCACCAGCAGAACCCAGAGTTTTATGAAGAGGTGAGACGTTTACCTCAGAGCTCCATTAGTACACACTTCCTGTCAAACTGTTGTGTTGACGCTTGTTTTTGATGTGTTCAGTTTAAGATCGAGTTGCCGGCTCAGCTGACGGACAGACATCATCTTCTGTTCACTCTCTATCACATCAGCTGTGACAGCAACAGCAAAGCCAGCACTAAGAGACGAGAGCAGGTGGAGACACAAGGTGGGACACACACCCCACCTACTGAGTGCATGGACTGAAAACACAGTCAAAGAGCACAAAGACGATCAGTATTTAGATTGTAAATATTGAAATGCTATGTGTGGTTCTGCATATGCCACTCATTGTGTGTGTGTGTGTGTGTGCAGTGGGTTATGCGTGGCTTCCCCTGCTGAAGGATGGCAGGGTCATCGTGAATGAACAGCAGGTGGCAGTAGCTGCAAACCTGCCATCAGGTTACCTGAGTTACCAGGACAACAGCAGCAAGGTCAGAGATTACATTCTTATCAGAATTGTTTATAATGCTGTTGTTGTGTTGTGTTTTTTAAATTCTTTCTAATTTTATGCACTTTTTTTATACGTTATATGTTTATAATACATTTATAATTTATATACATTTAGTTTTTCCAGTTTTATTGTTTTTAATTTATTAACAGTAACTTTATTGTTTCACCTGGAAAGACAATATTTCTAAGATTTTCCATCAAATGTTTTTATTTTTAATTGTTTTACTTTTTTTTTGCATTATTTAAAAAGTGTGTGTGTGTGTGTGTGTGTGTGTGTGTGTGTTACAGCAGCACACAGGTCAAGAGTTGAAGTGGGTGGATGGCGGGAGGCCTCTGCTCAAAGTCTCCACCCAGCTGGTGTCCACTGTATACACACAGGTATCTCGCATCAGAACTTCTACACTGTAACCAGATACTACATGCGGTATTATTAACCTTATTTTCTCATCAGGATCAACATCTGCATAACTTCTTTCATCACTGCCAGAGTATTGAATGCGCGGGTCAGTCTGGAGGAGAGCTGATCAAATACCTGAAGGTACTCGTTAGGTTCGGTCTGCATTAGCAGGTGTTTCTCCCTCATCTCGTCCCGAGCTCACAGCTCCGTCTCTCTCGTCCTCTACAGAGTCTGCATGCCATGGAGGCTCATGTGATGGTCAAGTTCCTCCCCACCATCCTGAACCAGTTGTTTCGTGTGCTCACCATCTCTAGTCAGGACGATGTTGCTGTGAACGTCACAAGGTCTGTGCCTAACATTAGTTAACATGAACAATACTTCTACAGCTTTATCAATATTATTAAATATGTTAATTTTAGAATTTGCTAATGCTTGATAACAACGTAAGCTATGTTTTTTAACATTAGTTAATGCATTGAACGACTAACATTAATAAAGAATACTGTAATAAATGCATTCTTTACTGTTTGTTCATGTTACTTAACATATTAACTAATGTTAACAAATAACACCTTACTGTAAAGTGTTATCATTTTATATACTGTGTGTATATGTATATATATTTATATATGTTTATAATACAAATCATGTTTTTATTATATAAATTTAAGTTTTTTTTTATTTCAGTTTTAGTTGTATTGTTTTTAATTTATATTTAGTACATTTATTGTTTCATCTTAAACATGTTTTATTTGCCAAGACAATATTTCTTATTATGTTTTTCCATCTAATATTTAATTTGATTTGGTTTAATTTAATGAAATGTGTTGTTGTCTCTCTCTGGTCAGGGTGATGATTCATGTCGTGGCTCAGTGTCATGAAGAGAGTCTGGAGCATCACTTGCGTTCCTATGTGAAGGTGAGGTGCATCAGGATACATCGCACCTTTATGATGTGAAACAAGTCATTTTGATTATAACCCAATGTAATCAACATTCTTGTTTTCTTGTGTTTTGTTTGTGGACAGTACGTTTTGAAGGCTGAGACAAACTTAAGCAATGCTAAAACTGTCCATGAGGAACTAGCAAAAGCCATGACCACCATCCTGAAACCCTCCACTGACTTCCTTACCAGCAACAAACTACTGAAGGTACAGTAGCCAATCAGATTCAGCGTCCCTCGCAATAAACTTGGTCTGATGAACTAAACTTAATTTACATTATGTAGTAACTATGTTAATTGTATTATTTCAAACGGTCCTAGGTATTTTGATAAGTGTACTTATCATGCTTTTGTGTAAACAACTACAGTACTTTTCTTGCTATACTTGAACTATTACGAGTGGTGCTCTTTGTTTAATAGATATGTACGTCTAGCTACAGTTTAATGTGGTTTATATTGAAAATATATCTGCTTTTGGCTAAATAAATCAAAAACATACTTTAAAGGAATTTGAATTTTGTATGTTACCTGTTTTTGAAAATGAACTCTTCTCCTCTAGTACTCCTGGTATTTCTTTGAGGTTTTAGTCAAGTGTATGGCTCAGTACCTGATTGAGACAGGCAAGTCCAAGGTGAGGAAGCACACTCTAAAACCTAGTTTATTTCTGAACATCTTCATACGGTCATGTCTACAATCACACAAAACAACAATGGGATGATATTTTGATGGGCGTTGTGAGAATGTGAGATCTGACCCCTACTGTGTCCTGCAGGTGTCTAGGAACCAGCGTTTCTCAGCTTCGTTCTATCACTCCGTGGAGACCTTAGTGACAATGCTGATGCCTCATATCACACAGAAATACAAAGACAACCTGGATGCCACACGAAACGCCAATCACAGCCTCGCTGTGTTCATCAAGGTGAGCCGAGCTGCTGGACTCAAGACAGCAAGCATCAGATCTTCAAATCTCTATTTGAAATACATTTACATATTAATGTGTTTAATGGGGTCATATGATGCTATCTCAAACTTCTCTGAAATTCATTAAAGTTTCAACACCAATGAGATAGTCTTTATAACCGTTTAAAACGACTCGCTTAAACACGCCTCCACTCTTCTCCGTCACAAAGTGGGTTTATTTTCAAACACCACCCAAATGTTTCCACAAAGAAAGAAGGCGGAGCTATTATTCTGTCTGTAGTGTTGCTGCGGGCGCCATGTTCTGGAGACGCTGTGTGTCGTTGTGAAAGGGCAGAACACACAATGAGCTTTTCTTGAAAAAATTAGTTTTGTTTTTTCAATTTTGGGTTGAGATCTAGGGGTTATAAATCAAGGACAATGTTGTTTGTTCAGTGTGTGATATACTGTACTCCAGCTAAACAGAATTCATCAGTAGCATCTGTCTTCACATCAACCACAAACTAAATGACTCTTCTCACAGGAGCACTCGCGTGTGAAGCGCTCAACAGCTCAGATTTCACAATCTTGTGATAAAACCAACGTGATCTGCAGTAATTCAGTAAC
The DNA here is from genome assembly GCA_032357475.1 of Enteromius thamalakanensis. NCBI lineage: Eukaryota > Metazoa > Chordata > Actinopteri > Cypriniformes > Cyprinidae > Enteromius > Enteromius thamalakanensis. The sequence goes on along the minus strand of JAUCMT010000160.1, from coordinate 2,425,327 downwards.
CCTAAGAGACTGTTATACAACTTGTTACTCTTTGAGGCTGTGTTGTTTTTCCATTTCTCTGTTATTTTGTCAATTGCGTTTTAATCATTTTTCTTTTGTCATTTGTATTAATTCATGTTGTAATATTTCGCTATTTAGCTTAATTTTTCTGATCATGACAGATATCAGTAAACTCAGCTTTCGTTTGTTTTCACCAGCGCTGTTTTACCTTCATGGACAGAGGGTTTGTCTTCAAGCAGATCAACAACTACATCAACTGCTTTATGCCCGGAGACGCAAAAGTAATATAATCTCCATTTCTAACTGTATATGAGATTAGGATTCTCGTCTGATGCCGGTCTCTCTGTTTCTTCCTCACTCAGACGCTATATGAGTTCAAGTTTGAGTTTCTGAAGGTGGTCTGCAATCATGAGCACTACGTTCCTCTCAATCTGCCCATGCCGTTCGGAAAGGGTCGGATCCAGCGCTTTCAAGGTAATCAGCCACTAAAGAGAAGAACAGAAAAAGACCTGGTTGAATATTAAATGAATGGAACTAAATAATACGTTTGTAACATAATTAGTATATTGTATGATGGCTTTTCCAATAGCTGCCGTCTAATAATCCAGTGGTTCTCAACCAAGAGCTTTCATCAAGATGTCCCTAAATGAGTTAAAAACCTTCAATATGTGATATATAATATTAAATTAGACTAGACAGTATGTCTTATATTGTCTGATTTCTAGACCTGGAAATGGAATGCAAATTATTAAAATCATACCGTGTGTATACCCTATAAAACCACTGCTCTAGTATAGACTACAGCTTCAGAATACATTTCTAATAATAAAGTTTCCAAAAAGTATTTTCCATTTAACTTTTAAATGAGTCATAGTCAAACAAGTGTGAAAAATGATTTATTTTAACTGTTTAAAAAATATGGTATTTGCAGGATATTTAAGCTTAATGAAGTTTAACACTTTTACCCCCAGTTCCACAGACGAGGCTTAAGCCTAAACCTAGACTAAAATGTAAATCTGAGCTGTTTTAAATGAAAAGAACTTACACCGACTGATCTTAAAATATGTCAGTACCTTTGTTTTGTCTTAAGATGCAAACCGATAATGCTTTTTTCTAAGGCGTGTTTTTAAAAAAAATTACTTAAATGTCCTAATTGAACTATGGCCTAATCTTGGTTTAGGCTAAGCCATGTCTGTGAAACCAGGCCTTAATAAAAGCTGCATAAAAGAAAAATGACTGTAAAAAAGCATGGTTTAGAGATACAGGCTTCACAAAAACAACAAAATCAAATAATAAACTTAACATTTGATTTAAAAGTAATAATTATATTCATTTTAACAGTTATAATCAATCATTATATTGATTTAATAACATGTCAATATATTTTAGGGTCTTAATTGCTTGAGTTTTTAATAATACATGTTCTTCTTGTCAATCCACCAGTTTGCTTTTACAGTATGTTTGCTGCAACAAAACACTGGTTGATTTTCACAGAGGTCTGAACGAGAACAGCAGACAGGCTGATTGTAAATGCACAGTTATTCCTTGCCAGCAGGTGGCGCTTCATGAACAGCAGAAATAAAGCGCTTTCTCCAGTAATGGCAGTGCACAAGTCACCTTTATTTATATAGCACTGTTAATAATAAAGATTGTGTCAAAGCACTTTACAATATTAAACAGGAAAATTGTTAAACTCTCAATTCAGGAAACTCTCAATTTTCAGTGAAAGGTGGTTTATCAGTGATGTCGTGGTGTCTGTGCAGTAAAGTGGACGATATCACTGGGCATGAAGTGTCCCCTACTAAGCAAGCCAGAAGAGAGATACCAGAACTCAATCTGTGACATAATGCAGGAAATAAAAGCAGCAGACTTTGAAACATGCAGTGCTCATGTTTATTTCATGCTGAAGTTTAATCGCAGTTCCTAATTGTTTAATCGTCCAGATCTTCAGCTGGACTACTCTTTAACAGATGATTTCTGTAAGCATCACTTCCTGGTGGGGCTGTTGCTGAGGGAGGTGGGTGGAGCTGTGCAGGAGTTCAGAGACATCCGTCAGATCGCTGTACAGGGGCTGAAGAACCTGATGATCAAACACGCCTTCGACGACCGTTACTCCTCCAAGGTGAGTGAGCAGCACGAGCGCTAACCACACGGCTTGAATGTGTTGAGTATTAAGCTCTTTGTGTTTTGTGTGTTTTTCAGGGTCAGCAGGCTCGCTTGGCTACGCTTTACCTGCCTCTGTTCAGTCTGCTGCTGGAGAACGTCCACAGACTCAACATCAAAGATGTGCTGCCTGTCACCACCCTGTCTAACACGGTGAGACTGACACCTAGTGTTTGCTTCCGGCTGTGCAGCCGCTTTAGAGGGATAGTGGCACTTCAGCTGTGATTGACTTAACCTTATCTCATTCCAAACCTGGTTAGTTTGATATAGAAGATATTTTCTGAAAATCACATATTGCTTAGGACACATTTGTTTTTCATTTTATAAAAACATTGACATTTTTCTAAATATCATCTTGTGTGTTTCTTAAAAGAAAGTAAGTCATACAGTACAGAGCATTTCATTACATGACATTACATGAGTGGAGAACTTGCCCTGATTTGACTTTTGATTTGATTTTGATATAAAGGATTGATTTGATTCTCTGAATTAAATAAATAAATACATAAATGACATTTTAAAATATGTGAAAATAAAAAACTGTTATTTTAGATACTTGTACAGTGTGTTTGCATAAGAGGCTTAAAAAAAAACCTTCACAAAACTGTTTTTGCTGTCTCCAACATTACACATCTATTGAAAAAGATTAAATTAAATGCTACACATTGAAACGTGCCAATATATCATAATGTATCAATCATTAATACCAGTATCACATTGTTTGTATCTAAAAACAGTGTAATTTAAGTTAAGTTCTCAAAGTAAAAAGACACGAGAACATATGCTAACATGCTAACAGAACACAAAGTACAGTGAGTGACCAAACTAGTGTGTTTGTATTGTTTCAGAATGGCCGTGATGATCATGTCATGGTGACCCCTACAAAGCATACATCCAGTCCAGTGGACAGCAGCCTGCAGAAAGAGGTGTTCGGAGTGATTTCAGGAACAGGTGAGACACTGAGAGCTTTATAGAATCCAGCTCTTTGTCACGTCCTATCTCAGGCGATACAGGGTTGTTGCTCTAGGAGAGGTATCATGTGAGAGTGATTGTGTCCAATGTATTGATGTGTTTTGTGCAGTGATGGGAATAATGGCGTTATTGAAACTTATTGCTGTTTCCTCTGTTACAACGCCATTACTGTTACTGACAATAAAATGCGGCCTTACTGTAATTTATTATAGGTTCGGTTCATCTTAATGGATGCGCATGTGACGTACCTGTATTTGACATATCATCAACTCTAGTGTGAAGACGCACAAACGCAAAGAAAGTAACAGAGCTAGAGAGTCTTGTAGTAGACGCGCTACTGTACACGTAAACAATATTATTTGTTGTATTTTCCTGCTGGAAACTGCTGGGGCGGAGTGGGCGGAGCTAATACATTAACGACAATCTCATTGGCTGACGCTCACCTGTCGTCATCCCTGTTTTGATTTCAGCAAATCAATGCGAGCAAACACATGCAACGTGATTAATATTCATGAACCCAGCAGCTCATTAATCCTGGTGCGTTGTAGATTGTTTTTAGTATGCAATTCTATTCAACTGCAATTCTTAGGATCACGATTTCTTTTGTTATTACAATTATTTTTTGTTTTTCCCACTTAGTTTTTTTAGAAACACTAAATTATATTCTAATATTCTAATTACTGAAGTTCCATTATCTTATAATGCTAAATTAGCACAATATCTTATTATAATGGTATAAAAAATACTATGGCGATTCTAATCCCAAGGTGTTTATAGAGAGCTGACAATATTTATATATTAATACAGTATACTGAATCTCTCACAGGAACATGATTACTGTACAATGTTTGATAATAATAATGTATTCTATTTAGTGTCCTTTTCATTCATTTAACATATTTATACTGGGGACATCCAGGTTACTTGACATGAACAGTTACTGTCCCTGGTGGTTAGTTACTTTTATAATGATGCTACTACCAACTATAACTAATTGTTTCAAGTAACATACCCAACACTGGTTTTGTGTTTGTCAGTGTCTCCTCACACTCCGAGCGTGAGCTCTGTACGACACACTGACTCACGCAGCTCTCTTATCATCACCGACTCTGGGAATGGCCTATCAGAGCGCAGCATGGACAAGCCACAGCCCCTAGACAAGGTACTGCTCACATGACCTGATCATCATTTTTATGTACATTATTAATGATGGTTATCATGTTTCATGTTTATGTGCTGCAATGTGTGCGTGTGTGGGGTTGTATGTTTATCCCTGTAGTGTGTGTGTGTGTGTGTGTGTGTGTGCTAACCTGTGGCTGTGTGTGTCTCCTGCTGTCGCTGCGTTCAGCGGGAGAGTTTCACTCGCCGTCACTCGGCCAGCGTTCTGCGTTTCTTTATTGACTCAGAGGAGACGCCGCTCTCTGCAATTCTCAAACGACAGACCATGGACTTCTCTCTGCTGTCTACACCGTCTGAGCAACACACACACCCTACACAAGTATTACATCAGCGCTGACCTCTGACCCTACACAGTCCCAGTGGTGTGTGTGCGTGTGCTTTACTCATCCTCTGTTCCCTTAGCCAGAAGATAATGAGAGATGTCTTAAAGAGGTCATACTGCATGTACTTTTTCCTGAGGGTCACTTGCACAAGGGACAGTTGACCCCAAAATCATCATTATCTCACCCTCAAGTAGTTCCAAGATTTTATTCGTCCCAAAGTTTCATTCTTCTGTTAAACATAAAAGAATGGTTTTAATCAAACAGTTGTCGGTAGCCATTGACTTTCACAGTATGAAAATAATACTATGGAGGTCAATGGCTGCCGTCAACTGTTTGCTTCAAAATATAATTTGTGTGGGTGTTTTTTTACACATTTCTGGACAGGAAACAGTAACACTTGTAATGAACTATGTTTTTGTTTTTTAAAATTCACTTATGGCGTCAAACCATTTCATGATTCATCGGTGATTACAGATTTATATTCAGCTCTGGTTATGTGACTTTATGATGTCATTGAAAATGATTGTAGTTTGGGAAAAAGGAAGTTTTGATATATTTACAGTACAAAATATCTTCATGGAACATGATTTAATATCCTAATGATTTTTGTCATAAAAGTGTTAACCCCAATTAATGTAACTGAAGGAGGTGGGGTTGCTATAAACCAATCAAGCTGAATTAACTCCTGCTATAAACCTGATCAAACACAAGGATAATAATCAGGCATGCACTTTTCATTGGAATCTGTGAACGATGAATGATGAAACCCTACAGAACCGAAGCTGAATGATCTTGTGTGAAGGATCATTGACCTGTACTCAGATGAAATAGATCCACGGTGACTAAATATTTAGTTTATTATAATAAGAAACATTCGAATGGACTAGAGATTTGCAAGTTCGACCCTGTAAGTAATATATCTAACTCTGTGTCACGATATGACCTCTTTAAGATATCTTCCAGCGAAGAGCAGATGTTTCTGTCAGCACGTCTGTGTTTTGTAGACATAATCAGGCAGATCTTGTGCCTAAATCCACAGCTGATGCTTCCAGTCATAGGAAGCTGAGTCAGTACATCTGCAGGAATGCTGTGGCGCACCGAGTGATCTCTTTGATTACCTTTTGATGCATTTCAATTAGTATAAAAACAGTCCCTCAGTCTCCATCCGTGTAGACATATGATAGATTAAGTGAAAAAGCAGACGCAGTATTTTGAAGGGTTTCATAGTTTCCACACCGTGCCGTCTCAGTGAGGATCTGCTGGCAGGGGAACATGGGAAATATTCTGGCCAGTGCTGTGCTATGGTAGATACATTAGCATGTCAGTGTGTGTGTAGAGCTGTGCTCCTCCCTGTCTCGTCTGTGACGTGCTGTAGGAAACGTTTTAGTGTTTGCAGTGCTGATATATCATTGACTTTCTCTATTTGTTACAAAACTGGCATTCATGTGCATGTGATTTGAGGTGGATGTGTGTGAGTGTGAGTACATGTGCATGCTTGTAATTGCCTGCGTGTGTATTCACAGCTGCCCCGAAAAGTATTTGGACAGTTAACCAACACTACAATAGATCAATGCAATGATAACTAAGTGAGCTTGAGACTCTGCCAGCTCCAACTGTCAAAAATCACTCCTGAACACACTGCAATCAGACTTCCCTTCTATACACTATTTCTAACCAAGTCTTTAAGCTTCCACTCTATCTACTACTATTTCTAATTTATCTAAATCATCTAGCAACATACTGATAATGTTAGAAACACACTAATCATGCTAAATTACATGTCAGTAACGAGCTATACAACATGCTAGTAATACTATTCATGCTATAATCATGCTAACACCATGCTAGTGACATGGTAATCATGCTAGAAACATGCTAGCAACATGATAGTAACTTACTAGTCATGCTAACAACATACTAATCATCTGTATATCTACTTCTCTCTAATCTGACTTTTTCAAACTCTTTCAGACTGAAAACATCAAACTTAAACTATTTTAAACTTTTCAAACTTTCAGCTTCGACAAACTTTTTTTATCTTGTTGAATTTAAAATGATAGCACAAAAAAGCTATATATATAAATTTGTTAATAAACATAAAAAATGGTAGAAACTAAACCTTAAAAAGTTCAAATAAAATTGCATTTAAAAAATTCAAATAGAAATGCTAAAATATATTTAAAAAACATAACATAACAAACTCCCTGAAGTAAAAATAAAAACTGATTAAAATAAAAATATTAGAAAATATGGTCCCACTTTATATTAGGTGGCCTTAACTGCTCTGTACATAGGTTTAAAATAAATCATTTGGTTCAATGCACTTATTGTGTACACACGTTTTTACATTGCTTATATTTTTACACACACGCGCACAAACACTGTTGACTCCCCTACACCTTAACCCATGCTTAAACCTACCCCTGCCTCCAAACCTGTCCCTAACCTTAATAGTAATACAATATGAACACAATTGAGTACATTGTACTTATTTTTTATGTAAGTACATAGTGGTTAAGGCCACCTATTCTAAAGTGTGCCCAATATAATAATACCAGATAACACTCATATTGTTATGTTATCTTAATATATTTTAAAGATCTTCAGACAAGTGTGACTTAAGTGTCAGAAGGGTTGATGGGTTGTGGTCTGTGATTGTCTGATTTAGTTTTCTCTGTCTCAGTGTCACGTCGCTGGGGTTCTGGGCAGCTCTTTGCTCCGCTGTGATAAACTGGACCAATCCGAAGTGAAGAACATATTAATGTGCTTCATGCACGTGTTAAAGAGCATGTCTGAAGGTACACACACACAACTGAGATTATATAAGCCTGCTTCATTCTATTTGTCTGTTGTTTGATCATTGTGTTTGCTGCGAGTTAGATGCTCTGTTCAACTACTGGAATAAAGCTACACCCACAGACCTGATGAACTTCTTCAGTCTGCTAGAGTAAGTGCTGCACTTCACACACACACACACACACACATGTCTGGTTTGCCATCTTCGTGGGGACTCTTCATAGGTGTAATGGTGTTTCTACT
>JAUCMT010000160.1:2393720-2405301 GCA_032357475.1 Enteromius thamalakanensis | reverse complement strand
TATAAAATATAAATATTATTAAAAAAAAAATTATAATATACATGTTATGTATATAAATATAGACATAGAAAAATGTAAATACATATTTTTAAAATGCACACTGTATGTGTGTGTATATTTTCATTAGTGGTAGACTGATCCGATGCTAATATCTTGGAAAGCAGGGTGTCCAATACCCAATGGATATAACTTTATGTATTTTAATTCATGTTAGAAAATGTCAAATTAATTTGAAAATGGATTAATGAGCGAGTGTGCCATGAGCTGTAGAAGTCCTGACGTATTTAACCAGCACTAAACAGTGTCGTTTAACTAGCACGAACACTAGAACTGTGTCTAAGCTAAAACTGCGTTACTGTTTAGATTAATACAAAGGATCTGGACTCTAAATATGCCTACATCCAAGTGACTCATGTCACCCCATTCCTGGAGGAGAAGGAGCTGCTGGAGAGAAAAACAGACTTTGAGAAGAGCCACAACATCCGTCGATTCGTCTTTGAGATGCCGTTCACCGTTTCAGGCAAAAAGCAAGGCGGCGTAGAGGAGCAGTGCAAACGCAGGACTATACTCACCAGTGAGTACACACTCACACACTGCATACTGGCCATAGAGACCGTAGATAGAGATAAGTGACACGTGATAAGAATCTGAGTGTCAGCTCAATCTGATGGCTTGTTTCCTCCCAATGTTTTGATCCTCCCAATCACAAAGTACAGGCCTTATCTTCACAGAGCAGATCCAGACAGCCTCTGTGCTCAAATCTTTCAGGACTCTTTAAAAGCATCTCAAAAAGAGTTTATGTCCAACATAAAGCTAGAAGAATCTTAAATATGTGACCGTGGAGCACAAAACCAGTCTTTAGTCACTGGGTTATATTTGTAGCAATATCCAAACATACATTGTACGGGTGAAAATGACCGATTTTTCTTGTATGCCAAAAATCAATAGGATATTAAGTAAAAATCATGTTCCATGAACATATTTTGTTAATCATTCTTGGTTGGACTTCTTTTTCAGCCACGCACTGTTTCCCGTACATGAAGAAGCGGATTGCGGTCATGTATCAGCACCACGTGGATCTGAACCCCATCGAGGTGGCGATTGATGAGATGAGTAAGAAGGTGCTGGAGATCAGACAGCTGTGTTCCTGCAGTGATGTGGACATGATCCAGCTGCAGCTCAAACTACAGGGCAGCATCAGTGTGCAGGTACACACACTCACGCACACACACAAGTTTTATGATATCATGTGATGTCTGTAAACCTGTCTTTCGCTCTCTATCTCTTCAGGTAAACGCCGGGCCTCTTGCTTATGCCAGAGCTTTCCTGGATGATGGCAGCACTAAGAAATACCCAGACAACAAAGTCAAACAGCTGAAAGAGGTTTTCCGGTATAACACACACTTCAGTCTCTGAGCACTCCTTCACTCAAATCCAGGGCCCAGTGCTGACAAATCTAAGATTTTGTTTACGTAATATGCGTGTATGTTCTGTGTATATTTCTTATGCTTTATACATGCATCTATATATTTAAGAAAATGTGTTATGTTTATTTATTAAATCTATTTATTATGCTTATAATTTCTATTTATCAAAGTATCCTTTAAAAAAAAGTAGCTGTTCATTATATTTTATCATATAATGAATAAGAAAACAGTTGTTTTAAATTGTAAAAATATTTTTCAATGTTACTGTCTGAATTTGTGTCAAAAAAAACAAAATCTTACACAATCTACAATATGTAATTATTAAACTACAATTCAACTTTTACACAATTAAACACAAACAACTGTTTAAAAATGGTGAAAGATCCTAAAATAACCTAAAATAACACAAGTATGTGAACATTGAATTGAAAGTATGTAAAAATTGATTCTTACATTAAAAAAAAATTGTGCTTTTCCACAATAGCCACCTTTGACTAGAACTCTGCACTAAAAGAAATTCATAAATTGGCCACAAAATTGACAGGTATTTGAATTGAAATCTGCAATTGTGTGTTTGTGTGGTGTTTTGCAGGCAGTTTGTGGAGGCGTGTGGTCTTGGTTTAGGTGTTAATGAGCGTCTGATTAAAGAAGATCAGCAGGAGTATCATGACGAGATGAAGGCCAACTACAGAGACCTCACCAAAGAGCTGTCCACCATTATGCATGAGCCTGTAAGACACACAAAACACACTGAGCTAAAAGACATAGTTCACACAAAAATCTAAATCATTACTTACTTGCCCTCATGAGTTTCTCTCTTCTGTTAAACACAGTAGATGATATTTGGAAGAATGTTGGTAACCAAACAGTTAAAGGTAGCCATTGACTTTCATAGTGTTGTTGTTTTTTTTAAATTTCATGGAAGGCAATGTCTGTCAAATGTTTAATTACCAACATTTTCCTGCATGTCTTTAGTATTCAACAGAAGAAAGAAGCTCAGGTTTGAAACAAGTGATGACAGTTGTGATTTTTGGATGAACTATCGCTGGAAACTTTCTGATACTTATGTATAATGTCTTTCCATTCTTTTTTTAATCTCTATTTCTTTTCCTCTTTTGCTGTCATGCTCAGGCTGAATGGTAAATTATTTCTTATAACTGAAATCGTCTGATCTAATGATAAATCTGATCTGAACTGATCTGATGGAAATTACAGATTTGATGATATGACTTATCCGATCTGATCTGATGATATGACTGATTTGATAATATGACTGATCTGATCTGATGATATGACTGATCTGAACTAATGATATGACTGATCTGATCTGGTGATATGACTGATTTGATTTGATGATATTACTGATCTGATCTGATGATGTGACTGATTTGATGATATGACTGATCCGATCTTATCTAATGATATGACTGACACGATCTGATCTGATGATATGACTTATTTGATCTGATGATATGACTGCTTTGTAGGGATTTAACAGTATTGTAAATACCATCGTACCGCAATATCAAATTTTTTCGATACTACCGTGGTCGCATGACTCGATAAAACGATAAAATCTTCTGAGAAAAGTTTGCTCAGACGAATGGAGCGAACGGGAGGTAGTGGGAACTACAATTCCCATCAGCCCAAGCGTACCCATCATTCTTTGCAGTCTGTTGTTGTCGCTACATCAGTGTTGCCAATTTAGCGACTATATTTAGTGACTATTAAGACCCCCTTGGAGACATTTTTCCCTAAAAGCGACCTGCGACAAATCTAGAGACTTCTTGGACAAACCTCAGCGAGTCTCCGGTACTGTCGCACTAGCGCAGCACCCCTCTCTCTGCATTTGTTCTGTTTAGAGAGCGGCTGAGAGGAGCAGGGCCTTCAGTTAAATAGATACTATGTTGCTTCTAACTCTATTTTACATGCAAATAGAGCCAAAATCACAGCATAACCATTGTCTGTATCTTATGTGTACTTGGTTTCATTATTATGAATTATAAATATAATTATATAATTAAAACCGATTATAAATAAGGATTTTAATCTAGATTTACATCTTGTAAGGTAGAGCTAGCCCGGTAGGTTTTATAACGTTGTGCATTTCAGTCACATTTCATATTCATTCTGTTTTTCTGACAACAGAAACCATTATATATCAGTGAAAACAGTTCTATTGAGAGTTAGGGGGCATTGAATAACGTGACACAGAGAAGCAAGATAACATGACACACTGACCTAATGAATATGCAAATTGATATATGATCGTATGTCGATACGAATGATCTGATGATATGAAAGATCTGAATTGAACTGATGATACGACTGATATGATCTGATGATATGACTGATTTGATTATATGACTAATCTGATCTGATATGACTGATCTGATGATACGACTGATTTGATGATATGACTGATTTGATGATATGACTGATTTGATGATATGACTGATCTGATGATATGACTGATCTGATGATACGACTGATTTGATGATATGACTGATCTGGTCTGAACTGAACTGATGATATGACTAATTTGATGTTATGATTGATCATGTTTACTGTGCAGGATCAGTCAGTATAGGTTAGCAAGAGGTCAACTGCAACATTACGAAAGCACAAATATCTGTAAATTTGAATTTGTTTATTTTGTCTTGTCTTATATTAATTACATGTTTTGTTGATTTAAAGTTTCAATATTTGTAATATGTTGTGTCTGTTTTTTGTGTTTTGTTTTCCTTTATTTTGTTTTGCTTTGATTTTAGTTTTTTTTTTTGCTTTTAGTTTTTTGTTTTACTTTGCTTTGTTTTTGTGTGTTTTTTTTTAAATGCACTTCACAGTTCAGAATCCATGTGGCTTTCACACGGCAGTGTTGCATTATATGTTGCATGATGATTTCTGACCATTCTTCTTCTTCTTCTCGCTGTCTCCATAGATCAGTCCAGTTGATGATGGGATGCGCAGTCCTCTTCCAGATTCGTTGCACATCTTTAATGCCATCAGCGGGACTCCCACTGCCGCCACTATCCAGGGTCTGCCAAACTCCTCCTCGGTGGTGTGAACCGGCCCCCTGCAGTGACTTTTAATACCTTTAACCTTTAATTTCACACCTTCACCCGCACTACACCTCTTCCAGATGTCATAAATAGGAAGAGGAGGAGAGCTGAGGGAGGTTTCACTATATGTTTCTGCCTCATCCAGGGGATTTCACCTACTGTTTCCTGTGGAGACTTAATCAAAAACTGAATTTTATTTTAAAACTGAGTATTAATAGCCATAGCAAAGAGAACAGAGAAGAAGAATGGAAGCCAAATGATGCAAGTCGAGCTCAATCTTCAATTTCAAATTCAAATGTGTGCTAACATCCAGACTATGACTCTGGCTTTAACGGCTTTTACATATTTTAAATATCTGCATCCTCTTCGTCGTTCTATATTGTTTAATTTTGTATTACTTGTTCAGTTTATGAATGACGGACTAAAGTCTACTTGTTTTGCTGGCTCGCCTGACGTTGTCATCAGCCTCAGACGGGTTTAAAGCTGTCGTGTGTGAGTGTGTTTGCTCAGCAGACACACATTCGTGTGATGAGGTCAGCGCTTTCACTGCGTGTGATACACTGGAGGAGTGGCGTAGCTTCGTGCAGACACAAATGTTAATTAATGTTCAACATTATATTATCAGCTATCAAATACTTTTATACTGTGGGACTGCTGAATGTGATGTTGCTGTTTTTTATCTGTATTTAACAGTCTCTGCTCTGCTGTATTTAAACTGGTGTTGTCCCTAATGCTTTTAATAAAAATTCTAAATTTTCAAACATTCTTTTTTTTTTTTGTAATATTTAGCCATTGGTAAATGCGATAATCATACTGTGTTTTATCTTGTCTTGTGAATGTTGTTTTGTCTTTTGTTTTTTCAATTCTGTTGTTTGTTTTGTCCTGTTTAGGTTTTTCATTTGTTTAATATTTTGCTTTGTTTTGTCTAATTTTTCGTTTTTAATTTTCTTGAATTGTAGCTTTTTTTGTTTGTTTGTTTTGTCTTGGCTTTCATGTCATGATTCACTCAACTCTCAATTCAGTTCCACTCACAAGGGTTTTTATCAAAATCAGATTAAAGACAAATTATAAATTAAACACTTTGTCCTTTTATTATTGCTTAGACAAAATTCTGCTTGTTTTTTGTGAAACTGAAATATATGACTATAATAATATAGCACTTGCATATTTTTGCTCTTGTTTTGATTTTGATTGCTTTTGCTGGCCTCATTTGTAAGTCGCTATGATTAAAGCATCTGCTAAATAACATAATGTAAATGTAAATAACAAAACGTCTCGGTTACGTATTGTAACCCTCGTTCCCTGAAGAAGGGAATGAAGACGTCACGTCGGTGACCGACGAATAGGAATCTTACTTTGAGATGCCAAAACAACTCTGCGTGCACTGAATTTCATTGGCATACGCTGATTAGGAAGGTAGACTATAAGGTACCGCACTATAAGTAACTGGACACTTCTATTAAGATAAAAACAGAACTAAACATAGCATATGGAATATAGGAGGGGCTCCCAGCCCTCTAACGGATCTCAAGGATACATCGCCTCAAGGGCCTAGCGTCAGATGCTTCACAACATCCGACTGCCGAGGGGATCAGAGGACTCACAGCATCTACTGATAAGGAATACTGGAGAACATATATACCAAGCCAACCGAACAAGTTCTACTCCGGCTCTTCAGCTCTGTTAGAGGGGAGAACACGGTAGAAACTGGTTCAACACGCAAGCTATAAATCTAGCGAACGTGTTAGGGGTCGCCCAACCTGCAGCTTTACAAAGGGCAACAAGCGAGGCGCCACGTGCCAACGCCCAGAACGACTCTACACTTCTGGTTGAGTGAGCGCGTACACTGAGGGGACAGGGTGCACCCTGAGCCTGGTATGCCAGGGTGATGACATCCACTATCCAGTGGGCCATCCTCTGCTTAGAGACGGCATTCCCCTTCTGCTGACCTCCATGACAAACAAAGAGCTGGTCTGAGGTCCTAAAGCTCTGTGTCCGATCTACGTAACACCGTAATGCCCGGACAGGACACAGCAACAGTAAGGGCAGCGCTTGGAAGTTCACCACCTGATCTCTGAAAGGAGTGGTAGGAACCTTGGGCACGTAGCTGGGCCGTGCTCTCAGGGTTACCTGAGAGTCCTCGGGCCCAAAATCGAGGCACGAATCGTCGACCGAATATGCCTGCAGGTCCCCTACCCTCTTGATGGAGGCCAATGTGAGCAGGAGGAGCATTTTCATTGATGATAACCTCAATTTGACTACTGGCAAAGGCTCAAAGGGATCCTCTCTCAATGCTCTGAGCACGAGAGAGAGATCCCAAGAGGGTATACTAGAGGGCCAAGGAGGATTTAACCTCCTAGCTCTCCTAAGGAACCTGATGATCAGAGACCTGTCTTTGACAAGGTCATTGTTTGCAGCGATAGCAGCCACATAGACTTTTAAGAGTGGAGGGAGACAGCCTTCGCTCCAACCCTTGCTCCAGAAAAAGAAGCACGGATCCGATCGGGCATGATCGGGGGTCTTCTCTTCGAGAAGAGCACCACTCGACGAACAGGTTCCATTTCAACGCGTAGACCGCTTTTGTAGAAGGCGCTCTCGCAGAAGAAATAGTGTCAACTACTCCTTGAAGTAGGCCACTTAGAACCTCCACGTCCCGACCAGGGTCCAGACATGGAGTTTCCACAAATCTGGGCGCGGGTGCCATAGGGTGCCCTGTCTCTTAGTCTGTCTCTAAATCGGCCAAGGAGGAGCACGAGTTCGGGGAACCAAGTCCTGGTGGGCCAATAGGGGCTACCAGCAGGACCTGCTCCTCATCTTCCCTGACCTTGCACAGGAACTGTGTTAAAATGCTCACTGGGGGGAACGCATATTTGCGCAGCCCCTAAGGCCAGCTGTGAGCCTAAGGTTCCCTTGGTCAGAGCGTAAAACAACTGTCAATGAGAGGTTTCTGGGGAGGCAAACAGGTCTACCTGTGCTGCACCGAACTTCTCCCAAATCAGCTGGGCTGTCAGGGGATGGAGTCTCCATTCTCCAGGGAGCACTTGGGCTCCAGACAGCTCGTCGGCTGTCTGGTTGTAATTACCTGGAATATGAATGGCGTTAATAGAAGGAGGTGGCAGGCGAGCTGCGACATTCGATGGCAGCGTAGACCTCCTTGATGGTTGATGTACATAACGGTCGAAGTGTTGTCCGTGCAGACCAGAATGTGACAGCCCTGAAGGTGCTCTTTAAGGCGACCCAGAGCTAGATGAACTGCTAGCAGCTCGAGGCAATTGATGTGCCAATGCAGATGAGGTCCGTCCAAACCCCTGAAACTGCATGCCTGTTGTATGTAGCGCCGTGGTGGAGGCATCTGTGAATACCACAGCATGCCTGGCAACCTGTTCTAGGGGCAGTCCTGCCCGCAGAAACTGTAGGTCTGACCACAGGGAGAAGGCTAGGCGACAGGCTGGAGCTACTTGAACCCGCAGCGAGCCACTCTTCCACGCCCACCTCGGGACTCAATAGTGGAGCCAATGCTGAAGCGGTCTCATATGGTGTAACCCCAGCGGAATTATTGCTGAAGCCGCTGCCGTATGCTCCAGGAGCCTCTGAAATTGTTTCAGTGGAACCGCATTCTCGTTCTTGAACGTACTCTTCTCCCAGTTGACCCGAAGACCCAACAGTCTGTCGTAACACCAGGTCCCTGTGTTCGCACAACTGAGCTCTGGACTGTGCTAGTATTAGCCAGTCGTCAAGGTACTTGAGTATACGAACCCCTTTCTCCTTCAGAGGAGTCAGGGCTGCCTAGGCTACTTTTGTGAACACACGGGGCGACAGGGAGAGCCCGAAGGGCAGAACACGATACTGATAGGCTTCTCCTTCGAACGCGAACCTCAGGAAGAACCTGTGTCGCAGAAGGATTGAAACATGAAAGTACGCGTCCTTCAGGTTTATTGCTGCAAACCAATCCTGGGGACGGATGCATTCAAAAATGCGTTTCGGCGTCAACATCTTGAATGGAAGCTTCCATTCCATTCTTCAGAAGAGTAGCAATCTCCACATGCAGGAGCATGCATTTGCAGCATTGACCGTTGTGAAGCGAACACCCCTGTCCCTGGGCGTCTGCCGGGCGAACTGAATCGCAAAACCGAGCCGAATGGTGTTGATGAGCCATCGAGATGGTCTGAGCCCTATCCAGGCATCTAAGAACCGAACAAGAGGCACCATCGCAACCACCGGGGTGCTGGAGGTGGGGCAGCAAGGGGGAACCCAGGGGTCCAGTCCGAGGAGGTCTGACGGAAGTTTCAGTCTGCTTCTTTGGCAGTGGGGACAGCTGGGCAACGTCTCCACCGCATTGCCGAACAGGCTGGTCTGTGACACGGAAGCATTCAAGAACCTAATCTTGTCTGCATCACCCAAACACAGCCAAAATGGTGCTGCTGGACCGACATCGTGGACATCACACAACCCAGGGCACGCTTGTAACCTTCGTCGCACGAAGCGCGAGGTCCGTCGCAGCACAAGCTCGGAAGAACCTCTGGATCGTGGCCACCCTTGTGCAGAGCTCTCAATGCCTTGCCCTGATGCACCTGCAACAACGCCACAGCGTGTACGGAAGATGCAGCCTCTCCTCAGGCTCTAAAAGCATCGTCATCGACGAATGCCTACAGGCCCGGGAGGGAAACGACGGATTACCCTGCCAGGAGGTAGAAGTCTGCGGATACAGTTGCCTCCAACAGACCTCTCAACCTGGGGGACCCCCGTGTAGCCCCTCGCTACGCCAACATCAAGGGTGGTGAAGGAGAATGAACCGCTTGATCGCTTCCTGGCAGTAAAAAGTGCCTTCCATGACCAAGTACGCTCATCATGCACCTCCGGGAAGAAAGGCACCGAAGTGGGCCTCCTCAGTACGGGACACACCCTAGTACTAATAATGCGGCCTCGGAGGCTCAGGATGCTGTGGAGGGTTCCACTTAATACCGATCCCCCTGGCGACCCGGGAAAGCATAGCGACCAGTTCTGGATCAGTATTCTGTATGGTTGAGTGTCCATCGGACATCCCTCCAAAACCGAATGCCTCATTTCCAGAACCGTACTCTCCTTCCGATGCAGTAAGTGCAGTAAAAGTGACAACTGACACCATTTCGGTCAATCAGGCTGGCCAAATAGAGACACCAACAGTGTCGGAGTGCGGGCGACAGGAGGCGCTCTCCGAGGAGAGTTCCTGACTGTCTCTGCAAGGCTAGCCCTCTCTCCTCCGGAACCGGAAGCTCTAAGGAGGCTGCCAGCGTGAGCCCCAGAACGTGAAAGAGGAATTGGGACTCCCTTCTATGGTCCTGTAAGTAAGCCTTATCCGCAACTCCGAGATAGTGATCTTCCTGCATGAGAAACATGAACTATCCAAGAATGCCACTTTAGCATGCTCAATGGCCAGACATGTAAACAACGTTCGTGACTGTCCGCTGACGCCAGGTAACGGCCACATCCAACAACGCACTGATGGTTTGACATTCCTTGTTAAAGGAAGCAACTTTAAAAAGACGTACCACCCGTGAGTACTCTTTTAGCTTTGCTCTTTTGTGAAAGGCTGAATCAAACAGGGAAGATGGCCGCTCGGTAAACAAATTCAGATCGTGCACTACAAATGTTACCGCCACTCGACTGGAACCACCGGCGCTGCAAAGCTGTAACACCCGCCTTTCTCCATCGTTTGGCAGAGTAGAATGGCTCCAAGAACGTTCGCATGAACTGCTCGGCTCTGAAGCGAAAAGCTAATGAATGCTAGATCTGCTGACCTACTTATACTCGCACGGCGATTGGGTTCAGCTGATCCTAATCAGCGTATGCCAATGAAATTCATTGGCGTGTTTGTACTGGCAGAGTTGTTTTGGCATCTCGAAGCGACATTCCTATTCGTCGGTCACCGTCGTGACGTCAGAGTGACCGACTGAAAGGAAACCATGGTTATGTGATGATCAGGTTGGATGTGCCAGCCTTAGCCACATGATAGCAATCCAATGCCCTATGAACTCTTTGTGTTTTGTTTATCTTTTCTCAAACCCGGACTTTGTCAATGAACTCATGTCTCCGCCCCTTGTTTGTTGTCGTAGTAGTTCATTCATGCCTCCGCCCATGTCATTTCTTGCTTTAGAGTTTAACCTGTGTCTCAGCCCCTCTGTTTAATATGTGTGTGTACTTAAGTCTCAGTTTTTCTTCTCCCCAGTGTGGTTCTTTGTACTATCTAGGAGTGTGGTTAGGAGGTTTCTTTGTTCACTTTTTCTCAGTGTGTATGTTTATCTGGATTTCTGTTGTTACGACCTTAAATGAATTTAGTGTCTAGGATTTTCAAAGGCATAACATTGAGATGGCCAAAGGAGATAGCTAAAGGTAGGTAGGACAAAACACTCACAGGAGATGAAAGATTAGCACCGCAAAAGATTTATTATTCCCAAAACGAAAAATATTTGTAAACATTAAGTAAAGACAAAACAATAACAAAACAACTTAAATGGCAAGACCAACAAGAGTGGGAACTGAGAGTAGCGCTATAAAACATAAACAATTATAACCAAAAGAAACCCCACTATCTCCTCCCAGCCCTCTAAATAATAAAAACAAAGCAAAAAAAAAATCTTCAGCGCAAATGCGCTCTAAATTTACACTAAATAATAAAAAGAGAAAAACATCAAATAGCGCACTCCGCTCACTATTGTATCTAATACATTCAATTCCTAAGTGCAAATATGTATGTCACGTGACTTCGTATACTTGTTCCACAACTCCGTTGCGTGAGTGTGCTAAACGTATCAGAGAAAATATGAGATCAATGGGAACACAAGCGTTCAGAATGGTAACACTTCACAACATTTTTTTTTTTACAAAGCTCAGTCTAAGCTCGTTTTCTCTTGTTCCAGCGCCGCTTGCATTTAAAAAGCCTTGGGGACCGAACAGGATTGTACGAGATGACGTGACGTTTCAACAGAATAGCGCCTAGAAATAAACAGAGTACAGAGAAACCGAAAAACACACACAAGAACAGGGGCTCGTTCTTCGTACCTCGCTAACTCAGTTAGCTGGATTTGATTGTTGTGGATTTGTCCTGATCTTGGA
>JAUCMT010000160.1:2372072-2393620 GCA_032357475.1 Enteromius thamalakanensis | reverse complement strand
GGGAGAGCCCGAAGGGCAGGACGCGGTACTGATATGCTTCTCCTTCGAACGCGAACCTCAGGAAGGGCCTGTGTCGCAGAAGGATTGAAACATGAAAGTACGCGTCCTTCAGGTCTATTGCTGCAAACCAATCCTGGGGACGGATGCATTCAAAAATGCGTATCGGCGTCAACAATTTGAACGGAAGCCTGTGAATAGCTCGATTCAAGACTCGCAGTTCCAGGTTCAGTCGTAACCCACAACCTTTCTTGGGCACTATGAAATACGGGCTGTAAAACCCTGTTCTCATATCAACCAGGTTTTGCAGGCGGTTGGACAGGCTGGGCGGGACCCCTACGGACGGGGGGCACCCTCGGCGACGGGCAGGCTGAGGTGGTGCCTGCGGAGTGCGGGTGGAGGCAGCAACTGGACGCCGCAGCAGGAGTCTGCTTTTGATCAGCGGAGAACTGCTGGGCAAACGTCTCCACTGCATCACTAAAGGCCGGTCTGTGACACCGGAGCATTTAAGAACCTAATCTTGTCTGCATCACGCATGTCAGCAAGACACAACCACAGATGGCGCTGCTGGACCACCATAGTGGACATCGCACAACCCAGAGCACGCGCCGTAACCTTCGTCGCATGAAGCTCGAGGTCCGTCGCGGCACGAAGCTCTGCGAGAACTTCCGGGTCATGGCCACCCTCGTGCAGTGCCTTCAGTACCTTGGCCTGATTGACCTGCAACAACACCATGGTGTGTATGGAAGACACAGCTTCTCCACAAGCTTTGTAGGCATCATCAACCAGGGCCGATGAATGGTGAATGGTGGTGAAGGAGGACGAGCCACTTGACCGCTTCCTGGCAGTGAAGGTTGCCTTCCAGGATTAAGCCCCAAAGGAAACATCCGGCACCGTTTCCGGAAGACCGGGCTGGCCCGATGGGAACTCCATCAGTGTCGGAGCGCGCGCGACAGGGGGCTCCCCCGAGGGGAGTGGCCATGTCTCCCCTGGAACCGGAAGCTCTGTGGACGCTGCCAGCGCAAGCACGCGTGAGAGGAATAGGGACTTCCCCACCGGCCATGTAATTCAGCCTGGTCCGCAACTCTGAGATGGTCATTTTCCCGCAATGAGAGCATGAACCATCCATGAACACCCCTCTAGCATGCTCAATGCCCAGGCATGTTAGGCAGTGTTTGTGACTGTCCGCCGGTGCGAGGTAACGGCCACATCCAACAACGCACGGATGGTAGGACATCCCGAAGGAAGCGTCTTTGAAAAGATGTACCACCCGTGAGTACTCTTTTAGCTCTTTTGTGAAAGGCTGAAGCTAACAGGGAAGATGGTCGCTCGGTAAACAATGCAGATAGTGCAATACAATTTTTGCCGCCACTCGACTGGAACCACCGTCACTGCAATGCCGTCACACCATCGTTTCGCAGAGTAGAAATGGCTTCCAGAACGTTTGCATGGACTGCTCGGCTCTGAAGCGAAAAGCTAATAAATGCTAGATCTGCTGACCTACCTATACCCGCACCACGATTGGATTCAGCTGATCCTAATCAGCGTATGCCAATGAAATTCATTGTCGTGTTTGTACATGCAGAGTTTTTTTGGCCTATTGAAGTGAGATTCCTCTTCGTCGGTCACCGACGTGACATCGAAGTGACCGACTGAAAGGTAACTAAATTTTAAAATAAGCCCCTGACGAAATAAGTTGCATAATTAAAATAAATATTTTCATAAAAATAATGAACTTTAAACAGAGTCAAGACGAAAAGAAAAATAACATCTAAAGGCAGTTATTTCCCATCAGAAATACATATATATAAACTCCTGCTTTTTGATTTTCAACCGGCTCGCGATTAATCGTCAGATCCTTGCTTGGGTTTTGTTTCTTTCTCCAGTCTTCCGTTCTTTGTTTTGTCTTTTTCCTGGTTTGTCTTGTGTGTGTTTTTTTATCTTGTCTTATTTTATTTTTATAATCATCTTTGTTTGTTTTTTTTGTCATGTCTTATTTTTATATTGTCTTGGGTAGTTTTCTTTACTTCTTGTAGTCTTGTTTTGTCTTGTATTTAGTATGTTATTTTTTTATGTTATATTTTGTCCCTTTTTGTTTTGTCTCATGTTTTTTTTTTTTTTTTAGCTTTTTGTTTTGTTTTATTTGAAGAGTTGAATTGACTTAATATCACTTCTCTAATCCACTATAAGCAGTATAGAAACACAGTGTGCAGATGTTTTTACACTATGGACCCCTGGTTATTATCTATCACTCTTGTGCTTGTTTATGTCGTAAAGCAGACAGGACACAGTCCATGCTAATAAGACACACACCTGTTTTAGGTGCTCTTACTCAGACATCCTGAGGTGTTTCCTCACACAGGTATCCAGCAGGTCTCACAAACACACACTTCTGCTGCCAGTATGCCAGGTGAGGGACTGTGTAAAACTGTTTACATTCACAGAAATGATCATTTTTGTGATCTTGTATGTGTACTAAAAAATTATTAATCCCACAGACGAAAAGATGGATGAGACCAAGAAAAATAAGAAAAAGGTAAGATTTAATACTATAGATAAGAATAAGAATATAAGAATAATACTAAAGTGATTAAAGCATTTTATTTTTAAAAACAATTATTTTGTCATTTCAGAATGTGTCTGTGTGCTAGTAACATAGTTTGAGAATAAAATGCATTTATAAGCAGGAATGAATGTCTTGAGAGCCATTCAGGTGTGCCTTTATTTAAAGAAACGTTTGTTTTAAATCTTAAAACACAACATTTTTATTTAGGTTTTGTCTGTAATAATTTTTACATTTCTATATTATCAGTAAATGTTTATAGTATGTTCTGTAGCATATAGTTTATGGACAAAATATTTGTCATTTAGACAGATACTGTGAGTAAACTTATTGACTTATCAAAGTGATAATCTCAATGATTCTGATAATGCTCCTTACATATTTAATTATGCCAATATACTTAAAAAAATATATATTTTTTTAAATCAGTCCTGGCCTGTTTCTTGTATATTGCAAATATGGTGTATTTTAGCAACAAAAATGCTTGCTCACAGAAATAACAATATTACAACATATGTAATATAGCCCATGCTATTTTTGTGCAGTATATACTATTTAGTACATGTTCCGTATACTAAAATATTCAATATCAATATTCCGCACGCTACATAAACTATGTGTATATGTCTTGTGTGTTTTGGCATGTTTGCAGCTCATGTTGTGTGTGTTTATGTATGTACAGACGGCTGAGTGTTGTGGATATCCAATCAGCATTTTCTTTATTGTGGTTAATGAGTTCTGTGAGAGATTTTCCTACTATGGCATGCGAGGTAAGTCTGTATGACTTCTATACTATAAAAAGACATGTAGAATATTGTGTGAATATAAGTAGTACATTGAACAACTGTCCAAGCACATGTAACAATATTACAATATTAAAAGAGCAGATCGGTGTGATAACGTAGTGTTTCAGTGACTCCTACAGGACAGAAGCTGCCATAAAGTCTATTTGTCCCAGGTTTAGCGGACCTTTGGATATCGTACTCAGAAGACATGGAGTCAGTTAGTAATTACAGGCTACTTGGAGAAATGCACCTCTGTAATAGTGAAACAATTTAACCAATTCTTAATGTCTGTAGATGAAACACAAGAAGTCCCATGTGAACTGGAAAAATATTCTCGGACTGGTTTCTCTAAAAGCATAACAAATTTCTTCATAGAAACTGGCGCGTGTTATTGCATTAGCCTTTGACTTAATAGATATAAAAAAATAGTTTAATAAATAAACTGCATTAATGAAGCCACACTCTCTCTTTGTCTAGCTGTGCTGGTGCTGTATTTCCGGTATTTTCTGCTTTGGGATGATGACCTTGCGACCTCCATCTATCATGCGTTTGTGGCACTGTGCTACTTGACGCCCATCTTAGGGGCCATCATTGCTGATTCCTGGCTCGGAAAATTCAAGTAGGTTTTTCATGGAGCTTTAAGGTGCAGTTGCCCACAGATCACAATCCATGCAACACTTTGAGAGTAAAAGCAGTTTCTGCAGGCTGTCTCTGATCTGCGAGTGTGTGCCGTCATGGCTGTGATGCTGGTCATGTTTGTGTCTTTACAGAACAATCATATACCTGTCCATCGTGTATGCCATTGGTCAGGTCATCATGGCCGTCAGCACCATTCATGACATCACTGATGCCAACAGAGACGGCACACCGGATAACTACACCTTCCACATGTGAGTCTATCAACACACCATGCACCTGTCCTCACAGAATGGCACCGTTACATCATTTGATTTGAAGCAAAATATGAAAATGAATCATATGAATAAACTACTCTTTAAATGTCCCTATAAGGGGAGTCCCCAACAACAGGATGACATGCATGCAACATAGCTTATCTGCTCAACGACTACCAAACGATTCGCTTAACAATACATTTTTCCAACCCCTTCCTTTGCGTGACACTAATCTGTGGTGATTGGTCGATTGGTCTCAGTGCTGCTTTGTGCACAGCGTTACCGGGGAAACCATTTTTAATTTAGTATTGAAGAATGAATTTACATTTTCATTTACACCAATGAGAAAAGGCCAACAACTGGGTGGACAATATACTAATATTTCAAGTTGACGTCAATATGAAACGACTTGGGATTAGTTTTTAGTTTTTTCACTTTGAACAGTGCTGTACAACTAAACACTGGTTTCTAGTTGTGTCTCTTTTGGAAGCACAAACAAACTTGTTTAACTTTCACAACGACACACAGCGTCTCCAGAACATGGCGCCCGCAGCAACACTACAGACAGAATAATAGCTCCGCCTTCTTTCTTTGTGGAAATATTTGGGCGGTGTTTGAAGTGAAGTGATGTGACTTGTGGCTGGCTAAACAAAAGTGAGGGTGCATTTATATGAGGGGTGTGTGGAAAAGCCATAATTTTATAAAGAATATCTCTTTGGTTATGAGACTTTAATCTTTGGAACTTCATGGTTCTTATTGGAAATGCATCATATGACCCCTTTAAAATCTATTTTGGGAGTTATAATTAATATCTTTTTGTATAGTTTTAATGGAACTACATACACCAGACAGAACTGAATATATAAAGTGTATCTCTTTCAGCGCTCTGTCCATGCTGGGTTTGATCCTCATTGCTCTGGGCACTGGAGGTATTAAACCATGTGTGGCTGCATTTGGTGGTGATCAGTTTCAGGAACATCAGGTATGATACTTACTAACCTCTCCCTTCGCTCACGACATCTTCTCATTCTTTCAGTCTATAATGGTGTGTTGTGGTGTGCTGATCTTTACAGAGTCGCCAACTCAACACGTTTTTCTCAGTGTTTTATTTGTGCATCAACGCAGGAAGTCTTCTTTCCACACTCATTACACCTGTTCTCAGAGGTATATGACCAAACACAAACATTTCACTTATACTTTTTGCATGCTCCCTCCGTGACTGTTGGCTCTTCTCGGTGTGTGCAGCTCAGGAGTGTGGCATACACACTAAGCAGCAGTGTTATCCTCTGGCTTTTGGGGTCCCAGCTGCTCTCATGGTCATATCTCTGGGTAAGACTGCACAGACTCCACACACACACACACACACACACTGATCTGTGTATGTGATTGGGATGTGTATTGTGTGTCACAGTGGTGTTCATCGCTGGCAGTGGCATGTATGTCAAAACTGATCCAGAAGGAAACATTATGGGGTCTGTGTGTAAATGCATAGGGGTGAGTCAGCCTTACTCAATAAACAAAGAAGGGATTCTTTCTTCTGTGGAACATAAACAGATTGTTCAAGATGCTCTTTACTTTATAAAATTTTGATATTCTTTTATAGATTTTGTACATATGCTTTGTTTGTTTGTTTGTTTGTTTGTTTTGCTTTCATTTAAATTCTAGAGTTTAGTAATTTTGTTTAATTTGCATGAATATTTTTTATGTTATTATTTTTTTGTGTTAAATTATGTATAAATATATTTAACTAAAAGAAATTAGATAATAAATGTATATATAATATAAATTGTACGAATACAAATATAATATAATAATATGAATATAAATATATGAATGTAAATGCATGTTTTTTTTTATATTTATTGTATCTTTGTGCTTGTATATACACTTAATACATACACATAGCGCATGTTTATTTTTGATGTGGTTAATTGTTTAACAGCACTAAAAAACCTCTGTGTGGTGCAAATGATTTGTGAATACATGAAACATCATTTTTGGGTGAACTATCTCTATAATTCATATTTTATCATTGCATTAAATCTAATAAAGTCTTTTCTTTCTGTAGTTTGCCATCAGAAACCGTTTCAGGCACAGAAGCAGCAGGTATCCAAAGAGGGAACACTGGATGGACTGGGCCGAAGAGAAATATGATGTATGCCGCAATCCTCTCTGAACACATACGTTCACTTTGGCTATCTAAAGGGAAACATTCCATATTGCTGTTATATATAGCCAGTTAAAAATATGTATGTTTTTAATATAGCCAACATGAGGAAAATGGTACATTTCTGCAATTCACAAAACCAAAAAAAACATTTACAAATTTATTTTTATATTAATTTTACAAATGATGATCTCCAAAGAATCCCCCAAAAGTCTTTGTAACTTTAGGCACACATACTCCTTCCTTTATTTCTCTCTTCTATAGAAACTTCTTATCGCTCAGATAAAGATGGTGTTGAAGGTGTTGTTCCTCTACATCCCTCTGCCCATGTTTTGGACTCTGTTTGATCAGAAGGTAAGGACCAGTGGTTTCTCCTCTCTCTCAGGGACTGTGTTTTGTAATGGTTTGTGTGTATTGACTGTGTCCAGGGCTCTCGCTGGACTCTCCAAGCCACTACCATGAGTGGAGACTTTGTAAGTTTCTTAATTTCAGCTAATCGCTCTGAATGAGTTAATCAGCTGTAACTTCCTATCTGTTTGTGTTATTATTCTAACATGATCTGATCTCATTTCCTCTTTTCCGTAGGGAGCATTCATCCTGCAGCCAGATCAGATGCAGGTGAGTTTACTGCTGCCGTGTTAGCTCCGAGCTCAATGGATAATAAAAGTGATGTTATTAGAGTGTTTATTAGCAGAGTTATTCATCTTGCACTTGATTGTGATGTCTAGTATTATAATGCCAGTACACTGGAAAACATTGTGGGCTCCTTGCATTCCTTGCAAACGTTACAACTATGTCAACTTATTCTATTAGCCCTAAACCGTAGTAGACATGTAGTGGTGAATTCATGAGAATTAGTGGTCACAAAGTTACTTATAGTTAGTAAAACATCTAAAGAAAGTCTACATTTTCTGTTTTGGAAGTCTTTGAAATGCGCACTATGGCTGGATTTATTTTGTCAAAATACAGTAAGAATGAATTTTGTACAGTAATATTGTAAAGTATCAGTATCACATATTTTCTATGTGAATATATTTCTAAATGTAATCAGTTCCTGCGATGCAAAGCTGTGTTTTCAGTTTTCAGCATCGGAAACCAGACTAATGTGCTGATTTGCTGCTCAGAAAACATTTATCATTATGAATTTATATTATTTATATGTTTTGATATTTTTGTGTAAACCATGATCCCTTTTTTCTTTCAAATGAGCATTTATTTAAAAAATATATATAATAATTTGTAAGATTATAAATGTCTTTACTGTCACTTTTAATTCATTTTGATTGATCTTTGCTGAATAAATTATTTTATTATTTATAATTTTTCTTATTAAAAATGATATCTTACCGTCCCCTTTTGACAGTAGTGTACATGCTGTAGCATGAAATAAACTTGTATATAGTTAGACTGAAGTCTCTTCTCTGTCAGACTGTGAACCCCATCCTGATCCTGACCCTGGTGCCTATCATGGACCGGTTAATTTTCCCTCTCATTCAAAAATGTGGCCTCAATTTCAGGTATGACTTAGGGAAATGATGGATCTCTTGGCATAACTGCGGTGATATGAGTGTGTAGTGTGAATCTGTTTCTGCTCCAGCCCTTTGAAGAGAATGACGGTTGGCATGCTGTTTGCTGCTACGGCGTTTGTTTCTGCGGCTCTGGTCCAGGTTGAGATTGATGTGAGTGTTAAATGTCTGAGTCATATTCATGTCACTGAATAGAGCAGATGTTCATCAATGCCTCATTTTCCTCCTCAGAAAACATTGCCGACTTTCCCATCATCCTCTGAGAGCCAGCTAAAGGTGGTGAACATGTACAACAGAACACTGAACGTGACCATCTTACCCAACGAGCCTCTTCTGATAGAGTCATTTGGGGTACAACTACACATATCTGAACACACAGGCCATGCCTGGAGCCTAGCAGCAGCTCACTGAGATGTTTCACCACTGTTTCTCCTGTGTGTTTTATAGAGCAGTGCAGATTACATGACGTTTGACCATCAGGACATTACAGTGTCCTTGAACACCAATCCTGTCATCACTAAAGCTTTCAGTTTAATCAAAGGGGGGCGCCAGACCCTGATTATACCCTCTGACCCAGCCATCATGTATCTGGTGAGTGTCCACTAAGCAAACGACTTTATTAACTCAAAAAAAATAGCATGTTCTCATGCCAAAGTCAGCACTGAAGACCAGAAAAACAAGCTTATGTTTCGCATTTTGCCGTGCTTCAGTTTTTGTTGAGCTTTGACCGACACATTTTTAATCACAAGACTTGAAAAAGATTCTAGCTCAAGTAAAAAAAAAACAAGCTTTAAAGCTGCATGTGTGCAGAATTTGAAGAAATTCTATATAATTTGTTAGATGTCGTTAGATTTTTGTTTCTTAATCAGGACGTAATGACAGAAGAAATGCATGCTTAGTCTAGTTTCAGCACTAGTTAAACACAAACACACTTAAAAAAGACAGCATTGAGACAAGTGGAGTCAGTGATGTAGAAGCAGGCGTTGATCATCTTCTGCGGAGGTGGAGTTTAGCCACACTATTACATCATAGCAGATCAATCCACAAGCTGTCGTTTTAATAGAGTGCCCAATATAAGCTGTTCTTAAACTAATAAAAAGCTTTGAGCTCTGAAACTTAAAGTATATTCTTATAGTACAACAGCCTCTTATATGATCAAGGGAATTTTCGTTTCTCAGTTCATGACCCTTTTAATGAACAAACAAGATCCTTGCATGGAAAAAAACAATAGAGTAAAATATAAATGAAAAATATAACAGTGACGCTGACCTTTGTTTTTTTTTTCTCCAGGAAGAAGACGTCAAGTCCAAACCAAGGGAAGGAAAGAATGCCATCAGGTAGGTCTTTTATATTGGTTTAACTGCTCCTTCAAACCAAACTTTCACTCAATGGTTTGATGTCACACAGGTTTGTGAATGGCTGGACAGCAGATCTGAATATCACTTACCTGGATTCCATCGAGCCATCAGCCACTACAAACTACACACTGGTGAATCAGGGGAAGTGAGTCGGTATTTAAACATTTTCATTGATGTGTAAGGAAATACTTTAATAGCCAAACATGCTTTAACTTGTTAACAAAGTTGATCATTGCTTGTATCAAATTACTTTTTAAAGTAAACATGAAATCATTAGCTATGTGTCCATCCAAAGATTCAAATACACAAAACTGGAATATTGCATAAAAAAATAACCAAAAAAAGCACAGTCAAAGAGAACAAAAATGTCCCTTCCTGGTAAACTGTGGCAATAAATATCAATAGGAATATAGGTGAAGGCATTAAATATGAATATTTTCAAATATAATAAAGCCAAATTAGCCTACTGACGAATCACAATCAACGTGGTCAATGCTTTTGAAGGCGGGTGCTGCTGTTTGGGAAGGCAATTGTGAGTATTAGTTATTAAAAAGAAATACATGAAGAAATAGATGACAGATTTGCTCATCAATTTCACAATGACCATAACAACATATAGCTGCTGTGGGAGCGAGATCATTCATGTTATGCATTCCCACATACATTAGTCACATGACTTTTTTGATGAGCATGTAGGAATTTATATGTTAAATGTTTTAACATCATAGTTTATGCAAATTTTTTCTAATCAGAGAAAATTAATCTACTCAGAAGTGAGTGTAGGTTTTGATGCAATTTACGTGAATCTTGGCATTTCCATCCAGTGTTTTTTATGTGAAATTCCAAAAAAAGCATAAAAATAGATGGATTGAAACATAGCTATAGTCTCTTCTTACTGACTAATGACATTTTACTAAATCTTATTCCCATTCATCTTATTAGCATTTGCGTAGCTGGAGCAGGCAGCCCTGAAAATACATAAATGCTACCATATTATCAGATATTTTCTTTTTTGAAAAAAAAACAAACTGCTTTTATACATTGTAATTAAAGATATTCACTAATTACACTGTTTGCACAATCAGCTCTTATTATTTCTAAAATTATTTAGTAATAAAATTGGTATTCTTGGTCCCAGTTTCTGATTGGTTTATACATGGCTAAAATACATGGTCTATTATTATTTCTAATCAGTGAAACCAGTCTTTGCAAAGGGAGAACTGTTAGCGTTCGCATTCATTCATCAGCTTGGTTTGTGCATGCAGCTCGAAAATTACACAACCTAAACGCTGCCGTAGTTTTGGTCCATTTTTTATAAACCAGTCAGGTCCTGAAGGATAAAAGTGCTGTTGGTTTCTCTTCTAAGGCGGGATTTCGTCCTCAGACATGGTGAACAGTGGTGTGAGTTTTCCCGTAAGTTTGGATTCGGCTCTTCATACACCTTCCTCATCGGCAGCGATGTGTTCTTCTCTGAGGTGTGTACTTTAGTAGGAGTTTCAATATAGTCCCGATATTGTGTCTTTTGGATAATATGTGCATGTGTGTTTTCGTGTGTGTGTAGTGTGCGTCTATAGTAGAAGTTGAAGACATTAAGCCCAACTCGGTCCACATGGCTCTGCAGGTTCCTCAGTACTTCCTCATTACTACAGGAGAGGTCATGTTCTCAGTCACTGGCCTGCAGTTCTCATACTCACAGGTACAACAACAGTACTCTTCACCGGGTTGGTTAGCCAAGTGGTAAAAAATTAATAGAGTCAAACATAGCTAAATGTAGCACAATGGCTAAATAAATGATTATTAAACTAGGTCTTGTCACTAGACCTAGTCCATAAATATATTGTGGTATTAATAGTATATTCTTATTTGCCATGTGATATCCTGCAGACTGCAAAGATCCCTCTCAATAGCTGTATTTCTATGTCTTTAGGCTCCAAAGAACATGAAGTCAGTGCTGCAGGCCGGCTGGTTGTGCACCAACGCCGTGGGAAACATCATTGTGCTGATTGTGGCAGAGCTAGGAAAGCTTCCCAAACAGGTGCTGCACATGAGCTCATGTACTAACACACACACTACACATATTCAGCCAGGCTGGAGATATATTCCCATACAGGCTGGGAACTAAACATACAACACAACTTTCATTTTTGTGAAACATTCCTTTCATGACTCTGTGTGTTTTTTTATTCACACAGTGGGCAGAGTATGTGCTGTTTGCATCACTGCTAGTGGCGGTGAGCATCATTTTCTCCTTCATGGCTTATTTCTACACCTACATAGACCCAGCAGAGATTGAGGCCCAGATCAGGAAAGAGCAGGGACTCGAGCCAGAAGAGACAGAGAAAGAGACGCTAGAAATGGAGGAAAAAGATGAAGACCAGAAAAAGGAACAGGAGGTCAAACAAACCAAGATATGAGATTTGTGAAGATTGGATCATGCTAATATCTATGCTTTAGTGCCATATGTATGGAAATACATATATAAAAAAGACTGTGAACAGACATATTGATGATATTTTCATCCATCCTTGTTAAAATAATCTTGACCCCATTGAGTGAATCAGATGTGAATGTCAAAATATCATTAGTGTTTTGTGTGTGATCCACTGCATCTGCATGTGTGATTTTTTTTTTTTTAAGGCTAATAAAGAATACACTACTATGAAAAAAATGGTCTTTAGCCTTTTGAGTTGAAGTAGCCAAATGCACAGCAACAAGCCTGATGAACGAGTTACAAACAAAATGGGTGTCCAATTTCCCAAACATTAACCCATGGTGAATTAGACGTGTTAGAAAAACTGCAAACGTGGAGGACATGCATGTGGTTAGGTATATAGGGTTTCAAAAGGGGTTTGAGTTAATAATAATCAACATTTAAGCTGAAAAAAAAAAATGCATATATTTATTGTTATCTGTTAGCGCTGCACGATTAATCATATCGCATTTGCGATGTCAGCCTATGCGATTACATTACAGCAAATGTTGTGATTATATTAAATAAATAAATGTATTAGTGGACATTACAAGACATTCATTCTTGCGTTCACACCAGACGCGAATGAAGTGGTGAGCGCGAATCATAAATTAAATGCAAAGACACAATTAGATGTCCTGCAGCCCAATTCGTGCGAATTAAGCGGCGCGTTAAACACGCCAACTTTCTATATTACACTGAACGCATAAGCAAAGAGGAAGCGGCGGTATTCAGATCAGGAGCAGCGCCAATTGTGCTTTCGTTCTGGCAGCAGGGTATAGACAAGCATGTTTTTGTTGTATTCTCCAGCGTTCCTCTCCGAACACTGTGAGCCATGTGTTTTGATTTATGTCATTTCTCTGCACTGTTTGCACTTCTGCTCCGCGCCTGTGTGAAAGCTCTCATCCGTTTACATGAGCGCCAGAAAAAATACTCGGTGCTGACGTGCGTGCGCAGTGTAAAACCGGCATAAACTTCACATGTTCAAGCGTTCAACTACACGCGAATAGCGAGATATATTCGCCCAAGTCCCCTCAGGTGTGAACACACTTTTAGCAAAGAGGAATTGGAGAAAATTATTGGCACACTGGACAAGAGACACCTAAAGAAATATAATAAGTATATGTTACATCCTGCTAAAATGTTTTGGGACAACATGAAAAAAATATTAAAATGGGTATTTGTTTTATTTATCTGTACTTTTTAATTTTATTTTAATGCTAATTGAATGTAATTTAATTCAGTAATAAAAAGATGTTACTGTTATTTAATTTTGTACAATTTAGTTTTAATTTGAAAACATTGTTAATTTATAGTTGTTACTAGATTGCACTGTATACTGTATCTCAGATGAGAAATACAGATTTTAGCATTATTAGTAATCTGTGTGCATTTTCCTTTATAACAAGCAAGTTGAGTCAAACCTACGATATATCGTATCACAATCGCAATTTTGACCTTAATAATCGCAATCGCACATTTTTCCCAAATCGTGCAGCCCTATTATCTGTGTTATATTTCATCTTCAACAGCGATGTAAACTTTTTATAAACATCTATTTGGTCGTTAAGTTTTTAAACGCACAATTATATAGAAAATATGAGCAGTTCTCCACATTAAAAACCCAAGATTAACCAGCTGCTTATTTTCTCTCCGATATGTTAGGAAGTTACATTAAATTAAATTATCTAGTGAACAATCCCCTTCCCATCACCTGCTGGAGGATCATAAAAGAGGTTAGGATTTTGGGAGGACGACTTACCATCTCTCCCGCTCTCCGAGGCCAGTAGGATGGGGCGCTGGCATAGTCCTCTGCTCCCTTTTGGGCTGGAAGGCTGCAGACAAATCCAAATCCACACCAGTCTCTTCCGAGAAGAACGGCGTCAGGCAGATCTGGCGGTGTGATCGTGGGAGAGCGCGGAGGAGCCGGTCAATGACCACACGTTCTCTGAGCCTCTGTGAGAAGGGCTGCCAGCAACCATGCCCAGTCGTCACAGTCCCAGCCCTCACAAATCATCATGGTTTCGAACATCTTCAATATCATCATGAGACATTCTTTTGAGTAGTAATTGTGTAGCTTGTACACAGGGAACCGGCAGCAGTAACCGCTGGGCAGCGACGATGCAGCCTGCTCTGCTTTACCCTGATGGGTCGCGAGTTCCTCTAAAATCTCCTGCTGGAGGAGGCTGACCTGCATGAGCCGCTGGAGGATCTCATCCATGTTGAGGAAGAATAGAAGAAGAGTGAATGGATGGAGATCACTTGCTGGTGATTTTTCCACTAATTTGCCAGCATTCTCCACCAGTGTAACGGGGTGAACAATCACAAGAAGTGTTGTCATATTGGAATATTATTATATTTGGAAGAAAATGATCATACATGAGGTAAACATACAGAAAATATATCTATTTAACTAGACTAACAACTTTTTAACATGACCTGCAAATTACCACAACAGATAAATAACTAGGTGTGTGTACAATAAGTGGACGGTCCAAACTCAACCTCTGAGTATGTTTTGCCAGATGTTAAGGGAGTCCATTTGCGGTAAATAATTAAGGCAGTCAAAAAAAATTTTTCTCTTATACTAATAACTCATCTCTTATAAATGACTTATAACCATCTGCTATTCTAAAGTGTTACCAAAATATCATAATAAAGAAATATTTTTCATTTAAGGACGAAAGTATTAATTGCTTGGAACAACATGAGGCTAAGTAAATAATAATCTTTTTTTACTTTAATAAATGTGATTACAGTTATACTGGTGATAGAAGCCACTTTTCATCACATGGCTTGTGTTCAGTTTTGTAGAATTATTTGTATTTCGCTTACATTCATAATCATTAGAAGAGGCATTCTGATCTTTGACCCCATTACTGTGGTAGAGAGCGGCCGTGTTGCCGCCCCTGTTACACCCACATGATAAAGAGCCGTGATGGACTGACTAACACAGAGTGTGAACCGCATATTCAGGAAGCAGCAGTCATAGTCATGGACACTAGAGGATCAAAGGTACGCTGTGTTTGAGTGTGAATGAGAGTTTTCTGGTTATTGTTGACAGCATGGTAGGCTGATGCGAGGCAAACAGGGATTTAAAAAAAAAAAAGCCGATGCTTGAAGAAATATTACATGTGTGAAGTTAATGTTTGTTAAAACAAAAAGCGACTGAAAAATTACTTTACCAGCAGAAACATTTTATAATTGCTTCCATTGAGTTTGCCACAGTATAAGTTTATAATTGTAGCATAATTTCAGTAAAGAGTTTTTTTTTAATAGGGGCACATAACATCCAATGACCAAAGTGCCACTGTTAGTGGAAAGGCCATGATTGTGGTTATTGTAAATGACGTGTGAAAGATTAGATTAGCTGTGTATCTCTTCTGATTCAGCATAAACTTACATTAAGAGTCATAATGTGCTTGTCATTGCTAGAAGATCCTTATTGACAAAACATTAACTTAGCAACCGCTGCCTCTGTTAGCAAGAGTATGCAAGCATTTTTAAGACTATACAAGGCTCTGTGCTGCCAGATGTCTGAAATGTTGGATTATTTGTGCCTCAATAATATTTGACACTAAAGTTAAGGTATGAAATTGTGCCTTTGGAAATGCTGGATGCACCTGCCACGTTCCAGCAACTTATGAGAATGGCTTATAAAGTGGATGAGACTGTGATTTATTTGGATTGTTGAGATGAACATCTGGTAAATGTAGCACTGCTTGAATTGTCTCTTATATTAAACCTTAACTAGAGTACTTCTCATTAGTGTTTCTTTCTTTTGTAGAATTTAAAAGTTGACCCAGAGAAGCTGTTCACCAAGCTAGAGAGGATTGGGAAGGGATCGTTTGGAGAGGTCTTTAAGGGCATTGATAATCGTACGCAACGGAAGGTCGCTATAAAGATTATTGACCTGGAGGAGGCTGAAGATGAAGTGGAAGACATTCAACAGGAGATCACCGTCCTCAGCCAGTGTGACAGTCCCTTCATCACTAAATACTATGGATCTTATCTGAAGGTGAGACCTATGTATTGCTTCCCTGAAGCACTTTAATGTGTGTCAGGCAGCTTAGGTGACTTAAGCTGGATTTAAGCTGTATGATATTTGGGGATAGCAGAGGTCCAAACCTCTGTATGCTGAGAATGTTTTTTTGGGAGAAATAGAGTAACTTGAACACTGAGATGTACCTATATTTGGCCTACTGGTCTTCAATCGATCAATCACCTTTATTTATATAGCTATTTTAACAATACAGACTGAGTCAAAGCACTGAACAGTATCAGATTGGGGAATAGAGTGTCAGTAATGTATAATGACCAGATTAAACACTAATTTATAACTAAAGGCATTTCATTATTGAATGGAGATACATCAGGTGGTTTGAGTCTCAAATGTGTCTTTTCATAATCCGATATATATGCAGCAAGTAAATATCAATAAGTGACTAAGTGTGCCCTTAGGATAAATAGGCCCTTTGGGAATTATAATTGCTCCTCATAGCCAAATTTTACTATAAATGACTGGAGAGCTCCCACAGAGGACTGGCTAGGGTTGTGAGAGTGTCCAATATGTTTGTGGGCCCTAAGGCCTTTTTGTGATATAAAGTGAGTAAAGTGATTTGTGGCCAGGTATGGTGACCCATACTTGGAATTTGTGCTCTGCATTTAACCCATCCAAAGTGCACACACACAGCAGTAAGACGTGATCAACCACACAGACTGTGAACACACATCCGGAGCAATTTTGGGGGAATGGTGCCTTGCTCAAGGGTCTCACCTCAGTCGTGGTATTTAAGGTGGAGAGAGCGCTGGGAATTCACTCCTATCACCCATAATCCCTGCCGGACCTGGGACTCGAACCCACAACCTTTGGGTTACAAGTCCAACTCCCTATCCATTAGGTTATGACTGCCCCACAAATATGATACCCTACTCCTGAAGGGCTAGCATTTTGTGCACTTCATCTCGATCCTTAGTCAAACACCTGAAGCAGCTAATCAAGGTGTTCAAGATCGTTTTACAATAACAGGCAAGTGTGTTGGAGCAGGGAAGTTTGTAGGAAGGCTCAACATCTGGATGGATGAAAATCGGCCATTTAGCTCTTTTAAGTTTGGTACATGGTTTTAGTGATTTTAATAAATCACGGCTGCGTGTTAGACAACAAGACAATAATGACATGTAATAACTCAGCCCAAACTGGAATTATATAACTCAACATCTCTTGCAGGACACAAAACTGTGGATCATCATGGAATATTTAGGAGGGGGTTCTGCTCTGGATTTGGTGAGAATCTTAATTTCCTTAACTTTATTGACTAGTACAGTCTATATTTATGACATGTATTATAATAAAGAAAAACCAATGACAATTTAAAACTGTGTAATTTAAATCAATAATACAAAAAAATGCATATTTCTGCAAATTGCTCTTAGGTATATGTATGTTAATTATGATGAACATTTTGGTTGTGGATCTCTAGGGTGTTCTCCAGTTCCTGTAGATCAGTGATTTTTAACTTCAGTCCTCGAGGCCGACCGCTCTGCACATTTTGTATGTTTTTTCTTATCTTACACAGTCAGTTCAGTTCGTGGATCTCTCCTAACGAGCTGATTATCTGAAGGGAGATATACAAATATTGCAGAGCTGTGGGGCCCGAGCACTGGAGTTGAGAATCACCGCTATAGTTCTACCTTCATGCAAAGTTTAAACCCTTATCAAACAATCTGGAATCCGCTGTCTAAGATCTCCAGTAACACCGCATAACTTTAAACTGGTGTGTTGGGGCAGAGTCAGAATTTATATGGAAGTTCACCTAAAAATGAAATGTATAATAGTTTACATAATGTACCCTATCCTAGGTGTATATTACACCTGTATATTATATAACATCCTGGTTCCCAGCTTTATAATGGCAGTGGTGGTCCAGAATCTGATGGAAAATAAAAAGCATCCACTGCAGGTTTAACAGGTTTGTTCTTTGATCTACAGCTGGGACCTGGAGCTCTCGATGAGTCCCATATCGCCACCATCCTCAGAGAGATCCTGAAGGGTCTGGAATACCTGCACTCCGAAAAGAAAATTCACAGAGATATCAAAGGTGCGTGTGATGTATTACCTACAGTTTTCTGCATTTAAACTTCTGTTGTGAAAGCTCAAATCATGATGTGGTTTGTGTTTGTGTGTTTCTCCAGCCGCTAACGTCCTTCTGTCAGAGCAGGGTGAAGTGAAGCTAGCTGATTTTGGTGTGGCCGGCCAGCTCACAGACACACAGATCAAGAGGAACACATTTGTGGGCACTCCATTCTGGATGGCACCAGAGGTCATTAAACAGTCAGAGTATGACTCAAAGGTCAGATCCGTTCACTGTGTAATGTACATATCAATGTTTTAATTATAGCCTGGCACAGAAGCTAGCCAACCCTGCTCCTCTACTTTCACTCAAACTTCAGTTGCAGTTCTGCTCCAACACATCTTATTTTCTATTAATCCTGAACACCTTGATCAGTTGGGACTGAAGCTAAATTCTAGAAGAAGGTAGCGCTCCAGTAGGAGTGTCTTTGTAATATTTGATATGTTACCACAATATCAAAAGAAAAACAGAATTGATTACTGATCTCACATCGGGTTATTTAAAGCTCTTTTAATCATAATAAATAAAACTGTCAATTCTGTTACACTATTGTCAGCGTTACTCTTATTTGGTAACGGTTTGTTTGGTAAGTTTGACGGGGACTCTAAATGTACCCGCAATTATTGAATCACCTATAAGCCCATTGATCTTTAGAAAACACTAGACTATCCAGAAGCTTTGCATATCGTCCATTCTCAACAAGAGCAATGACATCTGTGTTGCACATTGCAACCTTTAACACATGTAGAACAGGTCACTAAAGTTTGTGTGTTTTTGCAGGCAGACATCTGGTCACTGGGCATAACTGCAATTGAGCTCGCAAAAGGAGAGCCGCCTCACTCTGATCTTCACCCCATGAAGGTGTTATTTCTCATCCCCAAGGAAAACTCACCCACACTGGAGGGAAACTACAACAAGGCTCTCAAAGAATTCATAGATGCCTGTCTCAATAAAGATGCCAACTTCGTAAGTGCTGCCTGTGTGTTAATAGTGATTTACAGGTTCCAGTTGTGTAGAACTAGAGATTAAGCTATTTTATTCCTGGAAGGAGAAGAACTGGACACCTCTCAAATCCAGCCCTGTAGGTCAAAGCTTAAACCAGGGGTCTCGGTCTTGGAGGACCAATGTCCTGCAGAGTTTAGCTCCAACTTGCCTCAGCACACCTGCATGGACGTTTCTCGCATGCCGAAGATCTGGATTAGCTGATTCAGATATGTTTAATTAGGGGTTGGAACTAAACTCTGCAGGACACTGGAGTAACTCTGTGAAGTATTGCTGCATGTATAGCAGTGGTGGACTGCTTTGACCCTCTTGGGGTCCAGAACTGCCCATCCTTGATTTATAGTCATGTATAGTCAAAGGACAATGTCTGTGTCGTCTCTGCCAGAGGCCAACAGCTAAAGAGCTTTTGAAACACAAATTTATTCTACGATATGCCAAGAAGACATCATTCCTGATGGATCTTATCGACAAGTACAAGAGATGGAAAGAAAAACAGACCCAAGATGAGTCCAGCTCTGATTCCGAATCGTAAGAATCACCAAATAAAAAGCCATATAGGCACATGTAGTTATATTAATAATCAAATGAATTTTAAATGTGTGTTGTATGTGTCTTCAGGGATGATGGTGAAGCATCTGGAGAGTCTGTGGCTGATGATGAATGGATCTTTGGCACTGTCATAGGAAATAAGCCTAAAGTGGAACAGAACGGAGTCGTTCAAGAAGAACAACAACACAAAGAGGTGACAGGCGATTGTCTAAAACTATCAAAGCAGATAAGATTTATTAACACAGCCTTAAGTACAAGGAAAAGCTGCTCATTGGGTTTGGATAGATTTTTTAGATGCTAGTGGATCATTTTTAGCACTTTCTGACCCTCCCATAGGCAGCAAGACAGACAACTAAAACATGGCCAAGAAAGGTAGTAAGTACATCCGTAAAATAATCTATGTGACATCAGAGGTTCAGCTGTAACGTTACTAAACTACTAGAATACTCTTTGTGTGCAAATAAAATAAAAAATAACTATTCAATAACCTCTTCAGTGTCAGTCTTCGACACACATTCTCCAGAGTAACATGAGTACTCTCATTAATATTAATGGTGTGTCAGGTTCAGAAAGGTTCTTGGATTTCATTTAAAAACAACTTCATTTGTTTTCTGAAAATAAACAAAGGTCTTACAGGTTTGGAACTACATGAGGGTGAGAAATTAATGACAGGATTTTCATTTTTGGGTGAACTTTCTTACATTTTTCTACACCTCTGGTTCCTTTGATAGGACACCTTGTGAATTTGAGTGGAATGGACTTCATGCATCTACTAAAACACACCAAAACACCACCTGATTAAAAATAAAAGGGCAAAAAATATTACTAGGAAAAGATGTGGCTGCATTTGAGCACAGATAAGAGTATTTTAACAGGCATGTCTGCTTTCTCTCTTTGCTTAGCTTCAAGACAGTGCAAAGGAGCCTCCACCCAAGAGCAAAGAGTCCAAGTCCTCTATTATTTTACCGTTGTTTGCAGAGGTAAGAATTTAATCCAGATAACCCTTTCAATTTATATATTTGCTGATGATGAGTTGAACTTCGCAGTTCACAAATGAACTAACAATGTATGTATTAAAAGTCTCAATCACAGGATAGATGTGTTTGTTCTTTTGTCAGCTGAAGCAGAAGCGAGGTGTTTATAAGCCGGCGGTGTTAGAGGAGCTGAAGCAGGCCATGCTCCTGGCTGAAGAGGCATGTCCCGGGATCACAGACTCGATGGTGATGGGGGTGGTTCAGAGGTTAAAGAGGTATTTACAGCACCTTACCCGCTGCGCTCAATATGTGTTGGTGCCAGTCTGATGTGTGTTTTCTGCCTCGCAGGTTTTCGTCTCAACACTGACCGATCCTCAGTGCCTCTACATGAAGACTCTTTCTCTGTGGATGTCTGTATTATGTATTTTCTGCTGTTTTCCCCAGTTACTTGCTGTCTGTACATAAGTGTAGAATGTAGACTAGATTTAAGGACCCCATTAAATAAAAATAAAAAAAATCAATTGTGTAATTCAAAACTCTCTCCTGTAAGAGAAATTATATAAAAAAATTATCTCAAGGGGTCTGTGTATTTTAGCTTTGATTTTTGTTCTACAGAGCTGTAATTTGTGTAATAATACTTTTGCCTGTATTGCTGTTAAAGAGTTTGAAAAAAAGACTGTAATATTAAAATTATTTACCCATTTTTTGCCCTTTAACGTATTTGTAAATCTTTAGATGGTGATTTTTTCATATCTGTACAAGGCTTATTTCTACTCTACGCTAAGGCAAAAGAAATATTTTTTTGCTTGTATCATTTTAGCATGATGTTAACATGCTCATTCCTTAGATTTAGAAAGAGTGCTATGATCTTCATTCTTGTGGTCATGTTCCCAATGGGAACGTTTAACTTGTTCATGTTACGTTACAGGAAACAGAATTTTTTATAAAAATTATGACTTGTCCACACCCCCCTAAAACGACTCGTTTAAACACGCCTCCACTTTTCTCCATCACAGAGTGGGTTTATTTTTAAAACACCGCCCAAATGTTTCCATGAAGAAAGAAGGCGGAGCTATTATTCTGTCTGTAGTGTTGCTGCGGGCGCCATGTTCTGGAGACGCTGTGTGTCGTTG
>JAUCMT010000160.1:2339400-2350415 GCA_032357475.1 Enteromius thamalakanensis | reverse complement strand
TTTACACCTGTCTGCACTTTCGCCCTGATTTGTAGCACTTTAAATACCCTTGTCTTTTCGTTTTCATTCAGGTCTTGATAAAGTACGTGTGTGATGTGTCTTGCTTGCTTCGCGTGTCTGTAACCCTTTTTGCTGCCCCGTCAGCTTTTGTTTGTTTTGTTTAAGCGTTCTTTGAATAAACCTTTGTGCATGAATATCTTCGCGTCCTTTGCCCTTGCCTTCACGGGAGGAACAGCACCCCACTCGTGACACCAGCTGTTGAAAAGGCAAGAGACCAAAACCAATTGAAGAAAAACTTTCCAGGAGGTAAACCAGGTGTGCAGAGAGTCATTTATCTTTGAGCACATGTTGTCCGAATCCTCTTGCTGCTCTTCTTCATTAGTGTTTCGTGGCAGATAACGTCGCACTTTACTGCCACAATCTGGATGTAAGAATTTTTTACTTAACATAAATGGTTTGTGTTCAGACAACGCGTCAGGATTTTTTACAGTCAAGTTGAGACATAATTATGTGGACCTTAATAGAAAAAAAAACATTTTAAGTCAACAAACACAATTATAAGTAAACTGAATATAAATATAGTAAGTAAAGTGCACAACCTTCCTTGTTCATTTTTTTCATTAGTTCATTTTTATGAAGCATTGTTTCAACCCAAATAGTCATTATTAAGCAGTTTATAAATACAGCTATACATGCCTCGTTCTTAAATTTATAATCATATATATGACAAAGGAGATTTTTTCTAATGATTAACTAATGATTCTGTGACAAAGACTCTGATGATGGTAGATCCATTTGAAAGGTCAAAACGAGGCAGATAACACAACAGAAATAGAGCATAAACAGTACCAGGTCCAGGCAGAAGTTCTGGGTATCAGGCTAGAATCAAGCACGGTAATCCAGGCAATGGTCAGGGCAACAGGCAAGAATCAAAGTCGGTAAAACAGTCCAGGTAAGTATCCAAAGGCAATCCAATAATCCACAAGAGAAACGCTCAGAGTTGTTTGTAAGACAAAACTTTGTGCAGATCGAAGAACAACCACTTCCTTATAAAGGTGAGATAAACAGGAACACCTGGGGTGGAAATCCCAGAGGTGCGTGGGTGAAAAAGGTCCGGGTGGGAATTAATATTCCGGGGATGGTCCCCCTGATAACCGTCAGGCAGAGCCACAGAGAACTGCCTTACGACCCCCTCCACCAATGTCTTCGGGGATACGTCAAATCTGAATACTTGTTCCAAGATAACTTGAGTGGTCTCCCAGGCTGTAGGGAATTTAGCGAGAGGAATGAGACGGCTGGCTTTAGAAAAGCGGTCGATTATGGTGAGTATAGTGGTGAACCCCCTGGAGGCTGGTAAGTTGGTGACGAAATCCATGGCGATGTTGGACAAGGGCCTATGTGGAATGGGCAGAGGGTGAAGGAGACTGGCAGGTTTTTGATGAAAGGTTTTGGTTATGTACAGGTAGCGTATCTATGGACAAACTGGATGACGTCAGTGGGCAAGGTTGGCCACCAATAGTGGTTAGTGATTAATTCGGTGGATGCGGTCATTCCAGGATAACCAGCGCTTAGGGAATCATGGATAAGATGGAGGAGTTTCTGACTAAGTGGTTTAGGTACGTATGTATGGTTATTGGGGCACTCTGGAGGTGGAGGGTCCTTGTTTAGGGCTTCAGTGATTTCAGCCTGGATGTCCAATTGAATGGGAGCTACGATTCCAGGAGGTGGGATGATAAACTTGGGTGGACTGGGGTTGGCCTGAGGATTGGATTGTCGGGAGAGGGTGTTGGTTTTGCCGTTCTTTGAGCCTGGCCGGTATGTGATGTGAAAGTCAAAGCGAGTGAAGAAAAAAAGCCCAGCGTGCCTGACGTGAATTGAGTCGTTTGGCGCTGCGTATGTACTTCAAGTTTCGATGGTCGGTGAGTACAAGAAAAGGCCCTTTGAACCACTCCAGCCAGTGGCACCACTCCTCTAGAGCCACTTTCATGGCTAGCAGCTCTTGATCTCCAACATCGTAGTTTTGTTCTGCTTTGGTGAGTTTACAGGAGTAGAAAGCATGGATGTATTTTGCCTGGTTCCCCATGTCGTTGCGACAATACGGCCCGATACCTGTGCTTGAGGCGTGCCTGAGGATAGGAGCGGATGTGAACCGGGCATTAAGGTCAGTGAATGCCTGGTCGCTTAAGGGATTCCATTGGAGAACTGTGGGGCTCTTCTTGCTCATGGTAGTGAGCGGTGCTGCTACCTGGCTGAAATTTCTAATGAAACGGAGGTAGAAGTTGGCGAATCCCAGGAACCTCTGTAGCTCTTTGATTGTGCGTGGACGGGGCCAGTTAAGTATGGCCACTCCTTCATGGCTGATAACATATTTCGAAGAAGGAAATGCAGGTTTGATGAAACTTGCACTTGGTAAGTTTAGCGTAGTTGTTTTGAATCAAGCGCTGCAGAACGTCCCTGACGTGTTGAACATGGTCCTGGTAATTCTCTGAATATATAAGGATGTCATCTATGTAGACAATGACATACTGATTGAGTTCTGCCCAGAAGACATCGTTGACCAGAGCCTGAAAGACAGAGGGACTTTTAGATAACCTGAATGGCATCACCTTATATGCATAGTGCCCGGTGGTTGTGGAAAATGCTGTTTTCCATTCGTCGCCCTCTTTAATTCTAATGAGGTTATAAGCACTCCTTAAATCCAGCTTTGTGAAGTGATGGGTTTTGCGGAGTTGCTCCAGGGCGGATTGGACCAGCGGGAGAGGATACTTGTACTTTACCGTGATGTCTTTAAGTCCTCTGTAATCGATACAGAGTTGAAGACTGCCATCTTTCTTTTAAACGAAGAAAAACCCAGCTGAGGCTAGTAATGTAAAAGGCTGGATAAACCCTTTCTCAATTTATTCCTTGATGTAAGCCTTTATGGATTCAGCTTCAGGATGTGACAGGGGAAACACTCTGCCTTTGGGGGGTATAGTTCCTGGGAGTAGCCCTATGGCGCAGTCTGTAGTTGTTGAGGAGGTAAGTGAGTGGCCCGTTCTTTGCTGAAGGCTTCTTTCAGGTCCAGGTATTCAAAGGGGAGATGGCTGAGTTTGTCTTCGACAGATGTGATAGTGACTGGAGATACCTGAATGCCCTGCATGCATCGTTCGTGACAGAGAGTAGACCATTTTTGGATTTGTCGATTGGTCCAGGAAATGACAGGGTTATGGAGTTCGAGCCAAGGGAGTCCAAGGAAGATGGGGTGATCTGGTGAGTGGATGGTGAATAACCGGATGATTTCAGTGTGCAGAGAGCCCATGAGAAGCTTTAGGCCCTTGGTGACGAAGGGGACTTCTCCAGAGCCCAGAGGCCTGTCATCTTGGGCTGCCACAGCCACACCGGAACCACATGGAAGGAGAGGAATACGCATACGCTTAGCCTCATCTATAAAATTCCCCTCAGCCCCTGAGTCTATGAAAGCTGTAGTGACAACCTTTTGCCCATTAACATCGAGTGTCACAGGTAAAGTCATTGAATGATTAGAATAATCGAGACTCACCTGGGTCTGTGAAGCTAGTGTTGGACGAACCACTAGGGTAGCGAGAACGTGTTTGTGATTGCATACATATACATCACATGTAGAGACCTCATTTAGCCTGGCTCTGTCAGCCATTGTGATTGAAAGAACATTAGTGAAATACTGTTGATAAGAAAATCAGTCAGATTCAGTAGTATATAATACTCACTGTATTTAGAGTGAAGGAGGCTGGGATGCTTAGATTATGTTATTGTAATACTTTTCATGTTATGTGAAAGTGGGCACGGTACACATTCAGATCTATTTGATAAAAATATTCTTCAATTTAGAGCCAATATTTTTGAATGTGGTTTAAAGAGTTACATATCCAATGTCATATATCTGCAAAAACATCAGCACGTTGTGTTTATAAGTGTTACGAGGTCTCTCTCTATCTATAAGCGTGGTGTGCGCAGCATACCTCTCAGTAGGAAATAGAACGGCAGAGACAGGAAACTTCTTTGCAAACATTTAATAATCAGGACCGGGAACAAAGGAAAAAGGCTTACGGGGCAGCAGCACAAAACACACCGGGTTACATCATTACGGAGACAGCACATAACGTTATCGCGACATGAATGAGA
Organism: Enteromius thamalakanensis; assembly: GCA_032357475.1. Taxonomy (NCBI): domain Eukaryota; kingdom Metazoa; phylum Chordata; class Actinopteri; order Cypriniformes; family Cyprinidae; genus Enteromius; species Enteromius thamalakanensis. The sequence continues at coordinate 2,346,275 of JAUCMT010000160.1, read as the reverse complement.
ACAGAAAAACACAGGTATTTAAATACAAACTAATCAGGGCAAAAGTGAGGACAGCTAGCAAAAACACAGGTGATACAATTGAACTAAATATGGGAGAAACCAAATGGACACAGACAGAGGGGGAGACAAGACCAGACAGATACAAGATGTAACAATAAGTCTCTGTTAAAGAGTTGAATAATAAAGAAATAGTATTCAGTACATTATGAGCTTTGTGATAGACGCAACAGATGTGCCCTGTGTTTGACCACTGTCTTTTTAAACAGAAAATAAAAGTGTTGCTCTAAGAAAGGATGTCACATCTTTTTTTAAAGTGTAACACATGCAGGTAATCCCACAGCAGAGATACCATTACAGATTAGACCTGCGGTGCATTGAAAAGCCCTCATGATGAAATCTTTACCACCCACAGCGCGCTTCAACACATGCAACATGATGCTGAAAGAACAAAACAAAAACTATTTTGGTTCTGGGTGCAAATATTTAGGCAGTTTACAAGTAGAAATCTCAAGCACAACACCAGATGAATCATTGTCAGGAAACATTGTCTCATGACTCGTGCTAAAAATACTTTTAAGAACAAACTTCTTTAACTATTAATATAGCACTCTGTCGTTCACATTTAAGTCAATCATTTGGTATAAATGTTTTATATGCATAGTGTCATTGTCATAGCAGTAATAGACGGTGATGTATGAAGAAGCAGTTTTGAGCTTTTATAAGCACTATAATTCCAATATTGCTGAGCCATGAAATACAAAAAAATGTGGTCCATCTGGAGTAAATTAGGCAATTTATAGAAAACAAGGCGTCGGAGGAGAGGGGTGAATTTACAAATAAGATGCTTTATCCAATTCCAGATCCTTCTGCTGTTCTCATTTTATTTTCTTAACATCAATCAACCACAAATGATTTATTGTAATGTTTGTAAGTGCTGAAGCAGCTCACAGATCTGGGAAAGTAATGATGTTTGTGGACAGTGAACAAAGATTTAAGAAGCCAACACAAAACAAAGAACACGAGTCAAATGAAAGATGGCATTTTGCTTTCAGAAACAAGAATTCTCCGAAGGAAACAGAGAAAGTTCACATAAACTGGCCATTTTTCAAACAGGGAACAGTAGATGCTTTGACTGGATCCAGTGATGACAATCGCACAGCGTTTTAAGAAAGCATTATTTTACTAAAAGATTTTCTCCAGCACAAAAACTGTAACATTTCTTACCCAGAAATAATGTTATTAGGACCACTTATACTGTTCTGCACTGTCGTATTTATTCAAGCCTGTTAATCAAATAATTGTTAAAATGACCAAACCAACTTTTTACTTGCTGCTTTAATTTACAGTGAATACTAATTTATGAAACTAGCTTTACCCTATTACCTTCATTTAGTTCAATTTGTTACTGGTTGGTTACATGTTTGTAAAAACTACAAACTGAAGTTGATGATCAACATTTTCTAAAAGACGGAGAAATTCTTGAAGTTGAAAAACATTTTTAAGCCCTGTTTTGTAAAGCACCAAAGATCTGATATAAGACTCCAATTGAGGTCAAATTTATTCAATATTTCTCCTTTGGCACATGAATTTGTAGGAAAAATACTGCTTACTTGCCTTGAAAAATGGGGAAATCTGGCCTCCATTTCGTTGCCAGATTTCTATCAAGCCAATGCAATGGAATTTCCTGTATTTGATAGCAGAATTCACTGACAAACAGTTTGTATTTTTCTTAAAACGTCCAATATTTTGTGGCATGGATTTTTGTAACATATGTGCGGTACTAAATGAAAATTATATTTTACATGATAAGAACATTGGCTCATCTTGCTCCAGTCCGCTGCTTTGTTATGTCCTAACTCTCCTAACCTTTAACCCATTTGCCCGACCAGCACAACTATCTGTTTGAAGAACCAGCAGTAGTTTGAAAACACTAATGTGTGTGGAATTGATTGCCTTCATTTTTAAGATTAATATTAATATATTTAATTGCACTCCACACACTCTTTTTTTCTGAGGATGAAGCGATGAAAACTCTAAACAGATGTAAGTCCTGTCACCATATGTGGCATGAATACAAATGTGCTCTTAATGCCTCTTCTGTAGAGTGGCTGAGTTTTGGTTGTCTGATGTTATGTTTGGGACATTGTTGAATGGCTCTTGTGTGAATGCAGGTTTTATTGTTAAACACAGTTGCTGCTGGCCTATTTCTAGCTTTATTCCTTGGCTCGTGTCTTGGCTGTTTGGCTCTATTTCTTCCTCCTTCTGTAAATTTGGCTAACATCTTATTATTGTGTAACTCATAGTAACAAGCAAAGGGGAACCCCACAATCAACTACTGTGTGGATATTCACTAAATGCTCATGTGTTGGAAAAGATTTTGGTTTTTGTTTTGATCTTTGAGTCAATGCAAACTCTGTTTGGGTCAAGACTGGGAAAAAAACATGGAATGTTCATGATTCTTTCAATATTTCCACAATTTTGTTGACACCACTGAACATACATTTTGGTTAAAAAACTTATTTCCACAAAAAATAAGCAGAAGTGAAACATTTCAGTGGCATCATCAGTCCCCCAAAAAAAGTGAAAATGTGGCGTAACTTCGCCTTTTTCTGGTGTATTTTTGACTTGTATCTTTAACAAAATCAAATAGTGATTGTATTAAGGTTAAGATATAAACATGCAACAATTGAGTGTGGAAAAATGGTCATTGTTTTAACATGTGCATGAATCTTCTTCAGATTTGCTTTAATTTAGTTTTTACTGTAAATTAGATAAAACTCTATATCAGCATCTCTAATTTCAATAGAAATGTGTGTTTTTGGTTAATTTTAGCTATTGATTAAAACATTTGGCTGCCTTTTTTACCAGCTCTGAGCTTTTTGTTCTCCTTTTTATTTGTACTTTTTCCATCTACATTTTGGCTTTTATACAGAATAATTTTAGCAGAACTAAACATGACTGACATGATGAATCATCATACAAAATACTATATGTGCTTAAAATGTGACCTGTCCTTTAGTACACTAATGGTTTTCTGTAAAGAGCTTCAAACTGTAAAAAACAAAAAACATTTTTGACTCCAATTTCCATAAAGCCACAAGGGAAGTGAATGAAGCAGATAAAACTTCTATTCATTTTTTAGTTATTTTAAGTTTCTTTGTCATGCCAACAAAGTTTAAAAAATTTGGGTTTAACATTACATAGAAACGGTTTATATGCATATCATTTGAGGTGTTTGGTTAAAGGGTCAATCAAACACACTTACATTACAAGTTCCTCACCGTAACTCACATTCTTGCTTTTTAATTTTATTTTTACTTATTTTATACAAGCAGTATAAATCTATGACATTAGCATTGGCAAGTTTATTGATTCAGTGGAGTGCATCCAAAAGATAATACATTTAAGACTAAATCTAAACAAAGTCCTTTCCAACAGCAATAGTTAACGCCTTTCTTATGATTACAGGTAAATCTTGTTTTATTTTTTTAACTGTACGACATAAAATGGATGCTGCATTAAATACATATTTACTGCAATGAGCTATATAAGAACCGAAAGCCAGTATTTCCGCTTAGTCCAAATCTACTCAAGTCCAGTCGGCGCTCTAGAAGTTTAATCTTAAAAGCTCAAAGCCCAAAGCTCGCTGAGTTTGCGGGCAATGGCTGAGCGGTTTAGAGGGAGGAGTTGACTGTGGCTTCTTCAGGAGAGCAGCTGGGCAGCGGCGAGTCTACCTCGGTGGCGGACACAGATTGATTCAGCTCCCTCAGCGAGCTCTTGGTGAATTTCAAGCATGAGGTCCTCACCAGTTTACGCACCTTCTTGGTGAGCAGCACGTAGAGAATGGGGTTGACACAGCTGTTGAAGAAGGCCAGGCTGGTGGCGAGCGGGAAGCCCACAGTGAGCACGGAGTGCAGGTAGGAGGTGTGATGCATGCTCAGCTCCATCAGGCTGAAGGTGTGAAAGGGCACCCAGCACAAGAAGAACGCGAGAATCACGGCAGACACAGTTCTGGAGAAGCTGGTCAATCGGACTGAGTCAGAGTGCCGCATCTTGACCGCTAGCAGAACGCCGCAGGTGGTGATGGTAGCCAACGGAAGCAGAAAGCCCACAGTGGTGCGCAGAGAAACCATCGCAATGTGTCTTACCATGATCGTGTGACTGTTCTCTTCGTGAAAGTTATTAAAACACACCACCCTCCCTTTATGCTGGATCACATCGCGGAATATCAGAGACGGGCAGCTTAGAAAGCAGGCCGTGATCCAAATCAGGGCGCATGCCCACCAGGCCCTCCGGATGGTTCGGTACCTTTCCGACCAGCTCAGGTGGACCAGCGAGACGTAGCGGTCCAAGCTCAGCACGGTCAGGAACAGCACGCTGGCGTACATGTTTATAGTGCACACGAACGAGTTCAGCTTGCACATCGTCTTCCCGAAGAGCCAGTGAAAGTCTCGCAGCACATAGTCGATGGAGAACGGCAGGGAGAGGACAAACACGAAGTCGGCGATGGCCAGATTCTGCAGCCAGATGCTGTTCACTGTCCGTTTGCTTTTGAAGGCAGTCACCCAGATGACCATGCCATTCCCGAATACTCCCAGAGTGAAGGCCAGGCTGTAGATAATCACTGATATGATGTGAAGAGCTTCTCTCTGAGTGTAGCTTTCATTCTTGGTCTCCTCCACATATCCATAGTCCAGGTTTTCGTAAGTGTCGTTTGGATAGTCTCCGTATTCCTGGGTCATCATTCTAGAAACAAAACAGGAAAGGAACATCTATTTTAGGCCGTTTTATGTGGGGGTAGAATTGTTGCATATTTTCAAATAGATGTATTATGATCCACAAATAAATGTATAGCCATTGACAAAAAAAAAACAAGCATGTTCACAAATAAATCTTAGAGTTCCAAAACATGAATGACATTCACAATTCACAATTCACACAACTTACTCACAAATAGTTATTTTATTCTACAAACACAACTTTGCCTGACATTTATATGCGAATTGCGTCCTGCGCATTTGTGGATCCCTCCGCCTATTTGTGGATTGCTCTCTGTGCATTTGTGGATCGCTCCGCGTATTTGTGGATTTTGAAACATTTCTAGCGTCAAGACGCACACTGATCCACAAACGTGTGGACTCCACCCACCTTCCACTTAAGCCAATCAGATACCGGCAGTGTGGGCTAACCAATCTTTGCACGTTCTCTCTCCAACCAATCACGTTTTGTCTTACAATCAGAGCGGGACCAGCCGTCATTTCAGTACAATTAAGCAGCCTATTCAAAATGGATGACTTATCTAAAATAAAATAAAATAAGTGTTATGTGCAATGTAATCGGTGATTCATGTATCACGCAAAGTTGTGTTTGTAGAATAAAATAAACATTTGTGAGTATGATTTTTATTCGCAAGTCTTATTTTACTTATTTGTGAATGTCATTCATGTTTGTGGAACTCTTAAGATTTACTTTAACAAAACTGTTTTATAACCTTGTGGAAAATGTTTAACGATAAAAACGACATATTTCAAAATAAGATAATAGTGTAATAATAGATAAAAGTTTTCACGAACAGGGTTTTCAAGTATTCAGAAAGGTGAACTTACCTGTAGAATCCTCATAAAACAAAACTGCACAAGTGATCGATCAAGGAAATCCCCAGTAAAGTGGCCTTCTTCTTTTAGAGTTTGAAAGAAATTCATCCAAAACTGAACATTTTCCTTGCGCAGAATACTCCACAAGCTTTCAATCCTTTGATTGTGATTACTGGAACCGTAAATGAAACTGCGGTGGTAGGCGAAGTTATCCGTAGCAGCACGTCGAAGAAATATTTGCATCTGTTCAACAGCGACGTTCTCTGTTCCACGATCAGCACGGATCCTTTGAGGGCAACCTCGGTGTTCTTTCACGGTTTCAATGTAGTATGATGCAATCACCTTTGGGTCGCTATTTGTAAAAGACACTTTCAACCACATCAGATGCCTTGAAAATCCGTCGACACATCCATTTATGCACAGGCCATAGGGTTTTAATTTATCATATGAATCGAGATGCCACATGAAATTTGGCCCTGGGTTGTGGTATCTCCTCCTTCGCAGTTTTCGCGCTCGCCTGTGTGCCACTCCAACTGGATCCAAAACACTTAAAAGCAATCTGACTGTTTCCCTTTTCACAACAAGTCCTTCTTGAATGCACTTCAGGTGCATCATCCTATAGCCAACCATCTGGCCAGATGTTTCAAGCTGCAGATTAACAAAGGAAGCAACATCCAACACGTCACTGAAATCCTTCCTTCGGCAAAGCCTATTCTTTCTTAGGATGTTTTGGAGGGTTCTAAGACAGAGTATTATGCCATGCTGATGGCTGAGAACTTCAAGAATCTCTCTGTATTGCAACCCCAAATAGAAATAAAAGCCTACAATCCGATTTAGATCCATCTACACATAGTAGCTCCAAAGAGTATAGTACCAAGAGGCGAAACTCTGTACTGATGTGGGTAACAGTCTATAGATGGCGCTGCGGAGGCGCTGCGGCCATTTTGGATTGACACCTGCTGACACGCGCTATGAGATGCGATGGCACAAGCGGGCGAAACACAAGCAAATGTACTGTAATAAACTTTATAGAGGTTGTCAGAGAAGTGCAGGGAAGAAGTGTAGCAAAGAGGAATGCAAGAGATCACTTGTGTACTTATTTAACAGAATAAGAAATCATAATCAGCCTAATCAAGAAAGATAACTCGTCAGACACTTCCAATCTACTCCTATCTTATGTCTTACAATCTCTTTTTAAAAAAAATTTCTTTCTCACGATCTGTCACTACCACTTCCACTTTATTCTCTATTGCTATAGCACTTAGTGTAAATAGCATATAT
>JAUCMT010000160.1:2310079-2329886 GCA_032357475.1 Enteromius thamalakanensis | reverse complement strand
GCCAGGTTTTATAATCTGGACATCCCAGCATTACATGCCAGGGTCCTCTCTGCGGAGTAACTCTCGCTGTTCGGGCCACTTTAACCCGACCTCAAACACACTTCTCGGTGAAGTCTCACTAGCAGCGCTGGACAGTGCTTACTGTCTCTGAACTCCCTCCTGCGAGGCGAGTCAGAAGAGCTGATGGTCGTTATAGGTTTAATGACTGCAGTTCTTAGATTCAGTTATAGCCTGACGGTCTTACTCTTTGAGCTTCACTTACAGCGCAATACAGCGCTTTATTGCCTGACTAAACTCCCTTCAGGAGCGAGTTGGATCAAACTTATTGTCACTGCAGGCTCTCTAACTGCAGCCTCTCTGATTCAGTTATAGCCAGACAGAATTACAGTCTGAGTTTTCACTTACAACCACTGTTCCCTGAGACATGGAATGAGTACTGCGTTCCGGGCCATGCTATGAGAGGCCGTCGCTTCAGTCGAACTAACCTGAAGATGGCGGGCAGTCCCTTGCCTTAAATAGACGAGGGACACGCCCCATCACACCACCATGGCGCCACCTGCTGTCATTTAGAGCAGAGACATCACGCCATGGGGTTTGGTCGACGGCATTGGCCCGCTGTTCGCAGGGCCTTGCCCATTGGTTAAAGAGTCCCCAATACATATATATAGCGGCCAATGGCCGTGCAGTTTTAGTAAATAATAAAACTGTGTTTTAAAATAGGCTTCAGTTAGGGGGAAAAAGGAGCTTTTAACCCATGTGTCTTAGCAGACGCAGTACTCGTTCCATGTCTCAGGGAACAGTGGTTACACAAGTACATTTTCTGATGTTAACATTTTACCATGAAATTAGCATTTTATGTTCCTAATGAAATTTCAAAACGGATTTTAGAATGGCAAACAGTTCTGAATTTATAAATAATATAAATAGATAACTTGAGTGGACTCCATGCACTTTAGACCTCAAATGTCCATTTTAAAATCGCTGTTTTCTTTACAAACATAAATTGCTATTTTAAAGTTCGAGTAATATATATTTATATATATATATTATATATATATATATATAATTGTTTTTTTGTTTTTTTTGTAAGACTTAAAAAAAATACTTTAATACTTTTGTAAACACGTCTGAAGTAACAGTAGACTTTTCCAATAAATTATTTTAAGCTTCCTGTTCATAATCCTGAAAAGAATCCTGAAAATTATTAAATGAATAAATAAATAAATATACAGTTTATAGAAAAATATTAACCAGAACAGATGTTTTTAGTTGTTTCTTGAGCAGTAAATTAGTATATTTCTGAAGGATCATGTGACACTGAAGACTAGATTAATGATTTTAATATATATTCAAATAGAAAAGTGTTAAATTGTTTTTTTTTTTGGTTAAATCCTTTTTCATTAAATAAATGCAGAAACCTATTTCCAAAACATATAAACATATATCCAAAACATATAAGCTTGTTGATCACAAACATTTTTTGCATGTTCCCATCATGAAAAACGTCATGCCTTCAGTGTGCATGAAGCAGCCAGTTCTGAGGACCATTATTAAATTTAAGTGCATATTACATTAAAGTAATAGAAGTGTGCAAATTGGGGTCCAACCAAAAATTCTGGTTCAGAACAATGCACATTAGGAAATATTGCTCCAAAGACCCCAAACGTTTGAATGGTAGCGTAAATCACTAACAAGTTGCTAAATAAGGATCACAACTACCACAAGGATGTGAGTTTGCTTAGTGAATCAGAAAGCTGTTGTAGTCCTTCTGTAGTCCTTGTTGTAGAAACACCCAGAGAGATACTTTATCAGTTCATGATGGATAATCATGGAAAACTGGGTCACACAGGGTCAATAGCTTTGTTCTATCAAGGCCAAACACTTATAGAGAAGGGTGTAGTACAAACAGTACAGTTCTCGTTATTCCCTCACACTAGCCCTAACCCTTCCTCACTCCTCCGCTAATGCTAAAAGTAGTCTAATATTCAGATCCGAGCCTTAAACCCGGCTTGCTCCCGGGTTAACATGCACTGTGTGTGCTTGAGTCGCATCCACAAGGTCATAGGAAAAAGCCGTTCTGGCAGAAAGTGGCCACTGTTGAAGTGAGCAGTCAGCTAAGAATGAGAGAGCTAGAGGTTTGTCAGCTAGAGTGCTTATTTGTGTGTTGTGCCTCGCTGACTCAAGCCGAGGCTTGTGATAATTAAAGGACGCTGAAGGTGAATCAGTGTCACCTCCTGTCACACCGCCTACCTCTATTTACATAAATACTCATACCGACGCATGCGAAGACACCAGTCTCAGCCAAAAACACCTCTTAGATTACTCTCTTCTGACAGAACGCATACGGTGTGCTGCTACAGTAGCTGGGACAGTCATTCTGGGGTGCACAAAATCACTGCTGTCCTGCTCCATGATTAGGGCTGCCGGCTGAGGAAATGCCAACGCTATCCTGTAATCAATTCATACCATAACTGTGGGGAATAACTTTTATCTAGGGGGTGCTGGGGGCGGGGCTTGATGTTGCAGGATGGGGCCACAGTGGGGGATTATTTGACAAAATCCTATAAACAGCCCAAACTCTTACAGATTAAGATAAAAATAAAGATGTAGCCTATATACGAACCAATGTATATTTGTGCTTTTGTACTTTTAGTTCAACAATGTTTTCTTTAATATTTCTATTATTGAAGGAAATTTTACTAAACATTAATATGAAACAGTTTTCGAATTCTTTCATCAGAAACAACAAAGTGAAGATGTACTGTGTGCGATGTAGGAGATTCATTTATCATACACTGTAGACAACATCACTGATTATATAGTTTTTTTTTTATAGTTCTTTGTTCACTGTATAATTTGTCCGTTGTGTGAACAATAGTAGACATGCATGTTATAAAACTTAAAATGTATTTTTATTAAACATGGCCAGGATAAATTTCAAATTTAGTCTCGTAAATATATTTTGTCATAATACTGATAGCCTAAAACATTGTGATGTGCAGATTACATTCGGCCACAGATTATACTACAGTGGTTTGAGCGCATTTGCCCAGAGATTAGAGCACATTTAAAGAGCGGTGCTTGATGGTGGCCATCTTGAGAAGCAAGAGCTTCAGAAAACAGCTTAAAAAAAGGACGAAGACATGAATGGTCGGAATGTAAAATTACGATAATATCGCATGAACGTTCACATGAAATTCTTTCAGTGTGAGCAGGAGATGTGGGAGCCTGCGGCCATAATTTGTAAGTATTTTACGAGGTTGCTAATTTGTACGACGTGTGTTTTTCACGTGTACATTTTTATTGACGGGTAGGTTTAGGGGCGGGGTCAGGTGTAGGTTCCGTCCTTTAAAATGACATCAGACTGTGTTCTTGTTACAGTTACAGACTGTGTTCTTGTCCAATTAATGCTTGTTTTGCCGCTGTCATTAAATCAATCACCACAGGAAGTATTTAATACTTTTTCTGATTTAGTGCATTTATATCTACTGTCTCTTATTATTAATTTAGTTTAAAATAAGTAATAATATGCAACAGAAGTGCTATAAATAGGCAGAAAACATATGTTGCACATATGTTAAACTAAGTGTAGTGACACTTGGCCTGAGTTATAGGGGCCAGTCCAACAAAATTGGTCTCAGAAACGTTCCTTTCAAAAGCAAATAGTCATCAAAAAAGCATATGGCTCAGAAAGGACTCGCTATGTGTTAATTTGAGCCAGAATACCAGAGTCTTGTGAAATCCAGAATCAACAGATGATCAGGCGTTCATGCCAGTATATATTTGTGTGTGTTTGTGTGTTCCAGTGACCTGCTGTCTTCAGACTATGTGGAGATACACTATGAGAATGGGAAGCCCATCCTATGGAAGGTATGAAAATCAATCAATTTTTTACCATTTCACTCTAGACTGTGTATACATTTTAGAGAATAGGTAGTACCATAGTAGCTATTTTATAATAATTGCAGTATCATTTTCATTTCACAGTACCTCACCCACAAAAAATTGTTATTATAATTGAGGAACCAAAACAGTACAGTTCCTTTTATGCTTATTATAAATTATGATATTTTTAATTATTTTTATGATAATTATTATAATTATGAGCCTTTTTTTTTGTTTGCCTTTGCAGTAATTAATTTTTTATCCTTCATGTTAATGTTATTAATAAGAAATCTCTGGGACACAAACAGAAAATGGTTTTCTGAGTATGTGCCAAAAGAATAAACTCATAATTACACCATAGTCAGGTAAAATGTCAGTCTAAAATGATGGGTAAATTATTGGTTTCACTGTAAAAAACTGTAAATAAAACCAAGACTACAAGAGTACAAGGAAATAGTCATATGTTTTGATGTTGCCAGTAATTATCTCCTCTAACTCAGTGTTGTGTTTTGGTTCTAAATTCATTAGAAGCTGTCAAAACCCAAAATCCCAAACCATTTGTTCTTTCGAGCGTAACCAGCTACAGCGTTCTGTGATGGCAGAGATCAGATGTCTCTGGAATATGACAGATGGGACATGAGGATTATAAGAGAGAGGGAGAAAAGAGCATGAACACAGAGAGAGAGGGAGAGAGATGCTGATTGGTGTTAAATCAGGAAGAGACTTCACTGCTGAATCAGCGTGGCTCTGTTCACCTGCAGATCAGCTCACATGACCAGCAGCAGCAATGCAGAGAGAGACTGACACGTCACCGCATGCTGTTTCACTTTAATACGTATCTAAAAATAAAGGTGCTTGAAAGATTCTTCACAGTGATGCCATAAAAGAACCATTTTTTAGTTCCAAAAACAACCATTCATACTAAGGTTTTTTAAAGACTCTGGGGTATGACATAGGTTTTACAATATGAAGGTGATTTAAGAAGACATTTTCAGTGTCATCGTAATACAAAAGGCTTACAAAACATACTAAATTGTGGGTTTTTTTTAAATTAAGGGGTGGGTTTAGGTGTAGGGTCAGTGTAGGACATTGCCAAATACAGTCTGTACAGTATAAACACCATTACAACTATGGAGAGTCCCCATAAATCACAAAAAAAAATGTGTGTGTTGTCAGGGTGGAGAGCACTGTTATTACCATGGCCAGATCAGAGGGAATGACAACTCTCATGCCGCTCTGTCCACTTGTAATGGTTTACAGTGAGTACAGTAGTAAATATATGTACAGTACACCTAATGCCTCAAAGCTTTCTCTGCTTATTCAGCTGTGTCTGTATTTTTTTCCACATTTTGAAGTTGCTTTGGATAAAAGCAGCTAAATAACAAAGCTGTTTGTCTCTTTCTGGTTTTTAGTGGCATGTTTGATGATGGAGTCCATGTGTACACAATTGAGCCACTTAAACAGAATCACTCTATGGTAATTCTTAATATCATACACACTCTAACCAGATCCACAGTCTAAAGGCCATTGCACACTGTTTTTTCTGAATATTTAATATAAAAATGCAGTCTCTCTGAACATAATTGCAGTGTATGTTTCGGAGAATTTTAAATACAGTATGTGTTTATGTCAGTACAAAAACAAAACATTTTCCATTACTTTGAGGGACAGAATTAATTTTGTCAATAATAACTCATCATCGTTTCATTTCTAACCCTTCATAGACAGCAATGCAATTTCAAACCCAGAAAGGTATGGACATTGTTTTAAAAAGTCATTAAAACATTTCAGTTGAGTTTCTGTCTGCGCAGGGTCAGAAAGATGAGGGTAAGTTATTAATGACAGAATTCAAGACTTGTCAGTGTTTGTATTTATAGTGCCTGTGTTTTAGTCTGTCTTGCGGATCCTTAAGTGTCAAACCTCGTGTTCTCTTTTTCCTGTCTTGAATCATCAGTAATCATCAGTTTTGTTATTAAAAAGATCTGTACCTTGTCTGCTACTTGAGCCAGAGCGAACGTGACACAAGGATCCACCTTTACTGAAACAAAGAGTATGTTTCCATCGCCTCCTCAATGGACTCCTCTCCCAGCTCCTTGCGAGCGAAGGCCACGAGGCCGTCCACAGATGCCCAGCTCTTGTCTCAATTTTCAGGGAACACCCCTCCAAACATCTGCACTGTATGGACGCCCATCAGTGTCAGCTCACCAAAAGCGGATCCAGATCCCTGTGGATTCCAATCTGCGTGGTCCGGGTCCTGATCCTGATTTGTGGACCAATATGCCAGTCCTGATCCCCGCGGATCCCGTTCCGCCATTCCTAATTCCAGTTCTTGATCTTCAGCCAGGAGTGCTGATCCCGAATCCAGTTCCTGAATCACGGCCAGGAAAGCCGTTCCTGAGTCCAGTTCCTGATTTACGGCCAGGAGAGCCGATCCCGATTCCAGTCCCTAGTATACGGCCAGGAGAGCTGATTCCAATTCCAGTCTCCAGTTTACGGCCAGGAGGGCCAATCCCGATTCCAGTTGCTGGGTCATGGCCAGCAGTGCCCTTCCCGAGTCCAGTTCCGGATTTACGTCCAGGAAAGCCGATCCCGATTCCAGCGCCTAGGTTACGGCCAGGAGTGCTGATTCTGATTGCAGTCCCTTGATTACTGCCAGGACCGCCGCTCCTGTTCCAGAGTCTCGGCCAGGAGAGCCAATCCTGTTTCAAGTTTCTAGTGCCCGGCCCTCCTAAGGCTCCAGATTTGCCATGACCCCCTAAGGATACAGATCCGCCGTGGTCTCCAAAGGCTCCCGACCTGGCACGGCCGTCCAAGGCTACGAAGTCGCCCTGGAGGTGACCAGTGACTCTGCCCCGTGCAGCCTCCGTCCCCTTTAAATGTTTTAGGGTGCAAGGACACACTTTTCCAGGAGGGGGAGTGATGTCAGGATTTGTGTTTAGTGTTTTAGTGTTTTAGTGTTTAGTGCCTGTGTTGTGGATCTTTAAGTGTCAAACCTTGTGTTCTCTTTTTCCTGTCTTGAATCATCAAAGTAACGTTTTGTTATTATGAAGATCTGTGCCTCGTGTGTTACCTGAGCCAGAGCGAGCGTGACAATGCTAATGTTACTAGCTCTAGTTAGTTCCTCTGCACATTAACTGCACCTCTAAACACTTTAACAAACTCCGTTCACTCTCTATCTCTCTACACTGACTACACACACCCTTTACTAACTTTAAATTTATACTAACAAAACCTCTTCTAAAAAAAACTCATTATAAACACTAATCAAAAGCACGAGGCCTTTTAAAGTACCATAGCATGTGAGTATAAAATTTGGCATGCTTAGCTGAAGTCACTTTGGATGAACTTGCTAAGATCTGGCAGCTCATGCTCTGTGTGTTTTTCATTAGGAGGGAACGGCGAGACCACATGTGTTACGCAGGACCACTATCCTGCAGCAAACCACACCTGCAGGAGAGGAAGGTACATACAGCACAGCTAAAGGAGGAGTTCACACAAATATACTTGTATCTTGAAGTACTCTTAAATGTATATGCACTTCAAATCCTAAAATTGTGCCCGACTCCTATGCAATTGTTCAAAATAGTAGTGTTCTATATAATTCTGTCATTTTGGTGTGAAGTTTTTCTTACCATTAATTTCTACAAGTATCTTTCAACAAATGTCTGTATGAGCCTGCTGGCTGCTTTGTAGTAGACAGAAAAAAGAAGAGCATTTGAAAGTCTCTACTGCCACGACTACAAACTTAAAGAAAAAAAAGAGTCAGAGAGAAATACGAGTTACTTTTGAGAGTCCTTTGCTAATTCAAAATATTTTACAGCACATTTGGTTCAGTTCATCATACCGCAGGAGAACTGGATACCCTTTTTTTTTTTTTTTTTTTTTTTTTTTTTAAAGTAAAATGATCTGCATGTTGTTTGGAGAATAGAGGATTATGCTAATTTGTTCACTGAAGACAATGTAAAACTTTTGTTAGAAATTACAATTCTCTTTGGGGAAGAACTCTGAGAGCTTGAATCCCTGAAGGGCACAACAAAAAGCATAGAAAAAACTGACAAACAAACACTTGTTTGTGTGTGTGCAGGCATGGAGGAGGATTTGTCTTGGCTTCGACGGAGGAAAAAGCGAGCTGTAAGGGTTTGAGTGGGACGCAGCTGATGCTGGAGACAGGCCACAGAGTGATCCACTGCAGAGCAGAGCTACAGCGCCATCCCATAATATATCAGACAGAGTCACTATACACCAGCCATAGTACTGACACTTTTACTACACAAAGGCTGCATCCCAACTGGCATATTATCTAGACTAGACTGTATTCATATATTCTACATTTTAGTGAATTAAAAACAACATAATGGATTTCAGATATATGCATCTGTTCATGCTTTTTGGGGGAATGTTGCACATACATTGCATACAGTTGCAGCCATTTGCTAAAACCTTTGCTTAAAGTTCATTTTTTTCTCATTAATGTACACACAGCACCCCATATTGACAGAAAAACACTGAATTGTTGACATTTTTGCAGCTTTATTAAAAAAGAAAAACTGAAATATCTCATGCTCCTAAGTATTCAAACCCTTTACTGTGTGACACTCATATATTTAACTTAGGTGCCATCCATTTCTTCTGATCATCCTTAAGATGTTTTTTGATTATATTGATTGGACTTAATTAAGCCACACAACTGTCCATATAAGACCTTACAGCTCACAATGCATGTCAGAGCAAATGAGAATCATTAGGTCAATGGAGTCACATTTCTGCTGCACTTAAGGTTCCTAAGAGCACAGTGGCCTCCATAATCCTTAAATGGAAGACATTTGGGACGACAAGAACCTTTCCTAGAGCAGCTTGTTGGAAGTTGAGCTATCAGGGAAGAAGAGCCTTGGTGAGAGAGGTAAAGAAGAACCCAAAGATAACTGTGGCTGAGCTCCAGAGATGCAATTGGGAGATGGGAGAAAGTTGTAGAAAGTCAACCATCACTGCAGCCCTTCACCAGTCAGGGCTTTATGGCAGAGTGGCCCGATGAAAGCCTCTCCTCAGTACAAGACACATAAGGGCCTGCATGGAGTTTGCTAAAAAACTAAATTCTCTAGTCTGATGAGACCAATATACTTTTTGGCCTTAATTCTAAGCAGTATGTCTGAAGGAAACCAGGCACTGCTCATCACCTGTCCAATACAGTCCCAACAGGAAAGCATGGTGGTTGCAGTATAATGAAGGAGTGGCTTCACAACAAAACTATGTGACTGTTCTTGAATGACCCAGCCAGAGCCCTGGCTTAAACCCAACTAAGCATCTCTGGAGAGACCTAAAAATGTCTGTCCACCAACGGTTAACATCCAACCTGGGGATCTGCAAGGACAAATGTCAGAGGATCCCCAAATCCAGGTGTGAAAAACTTGTTGCATCTTTCCCAAAAAGACTCATGGCTGTATTCGATCAAAAGGGTGTTTCTTCTAAATACTGAGCAAAGGGTCTGAATACTTAGGACCATGTGATATTTCAGTTTTTCTTTTTTATTAAATCTGCAAAAATGTCTACAATTCTGTGTTTTTTCTGTCAATATGGGGTGCTGTGTGTACATTAATAAGGAAAATAAAATGAACTTAAATGATTTTAACAATAGGCTGCAAAATAACAAAGAGTGAAAAGTTTAAGGGGGTCTGAATATTTTCTGTACCAACTGTAAGCCATAGGAGGAGATGCTTTTAACTTCTCAGTATTAGAAAAATGTGTTTGTGGCTCTGAGCGCCTGAGTGGTTTTAAAAGCATGAACGAAAAACATAATTTATAAGTTATTATTAATGAATTAGGTCCTTTTTTTATTAATTAATTATTCATTAATTCATTATTTATTTTATTTGGTTTTTTGAGCTAGTAATATTTCTTTATAAAGTTACACTGCCCTCCAAAGTTTGGAAACACTCCTGGTAAAGTGTGGTTTTAGATGCATAAATACTGTACATTAAGGTAACTTGAAAATACCATTGAAGACCAGCAACAATAATTTTCATTTTGATTACATAATAATGTCAATACATAGATGTCAAAGTTGAGCTACTATGGGAGGAACTGGACTTTGATGTCCATAGGAAGTGTCCAGTAACCAGTGTGAATCATCTTTGGTAAATCCTCCAAAGGCTTGGAGTAATATATCAAATCAATGTTAGAATAAACTGACTGCTCGGATGCTCAGATTATACAGAGCTGTAATAGCTGCTAATGCTGGATATATAGTATTTTCTATGTATAAACTGTTTATGTAATAAAATATGTTTTCATAGTCTGTGTTGTCTCTTATCAGTGAAAAATTATCACAAATAAAACAGGATTCATGCCAATATTGTCCTGAACCACAGAGTGTTCTAGAGTGTTTACAAACTTTTGGAGGGTGATGTATTTACAAACTTTATTTATTTATTGACAAAGGCAAAGATCGGCAACCAATAAATCCAAATGAAAAAATAGACAGGAAACAAGAACACGAATGAAATACAGGAACCAGGTAGACGATGTAATGGACCGTGACAATAACAAACACAGGGGGGCTTTTATGCTACTGGAAGTTCAGGGACAAACGAGGTGGGCAGTGACACCAGTTTCAACATAAAAGTCCTGAAAATGGCAAACAGAGACAAACACATACAAAAGGAGTCCTAGAGCTGGAGTGCCATAAACAGTCTTTAGCTGGCAGCTCCAGCTGGGCGTGACATAGCCCCACCCTTAAGGAGCGGCTTCCACACACTCTTGAGGCTGAAGCCGACGAAAAACCGCCAGGGAGGAGCAGGCGGCTGAAACGCCCACCTGGACAGAATCCATAAAGGGGATGCCCACCAGGGCCGACCAGACAGTTCTAGTGCCCTCCAGGGCGGTGCAGATGGCGGGGATGCCCACCTGAGACGACCAGACCGCAACCATACCCTCCAGGGCCGACCAGACACTTCGAGTGCCCTCCAAGGCAGAGCAGACAACTGTAATGCCCTCCAGGCCCGACCAGACCACGACCAAGCCCTCCAGGGCCGACCAGATGGTTTCGAGTGCCCCCCAGGGCAGAGCAGACGGTGGATATGACCATGTGGGCTAATCAGATGGCGGGAACGCCCTCCATGATGTTGCAGTCACCTTCCGGGCGGAGCAGGCGGTGAAGGTGCCCACCTGGGCGGAATCAACGGAGGCGATGTCCTCCAGGGCAGGGCAGACGATTACCAAACCTGGCTCACCAACTGGCTCGGGCCAATCCGGCCACACAAGGTCCGGATCACAGACAGGGTCTGGCGGATCCGGCCACACAAGATCGTGATCACAGACAGGGTCTGGCCACACGCACCCATAATCGCAGACCGTCATCTCTGGACACGGCTCATTGTACCATGTAACGGGTTTATGACCCGTTCTGTGCGGAATAGGCGCCGTGAGGACC
The DNA here is from genome assembly GCA_032357475.1 of Enteromius thamalakanensis. Classification (NCBI taxonomy): domain Eukaryota; kingdom Metazoa; phylum Chordata; class Actinopteri; order Cypriniformes; family Cyprinidae; genus Enteromius; species Enteromius thamalakanensis. The sequence continues at coordinate 2,318,575 of JAUCMT010000160.1, read as the reverse complement.
TTCTGCAGCTAGTCAGGCTGCATAACCGGGACCGACTGGACAATACACTGCCCCTCTCACTGTGAAGTGATGTCAGAACTAGTCACTACTATTTCAGGGTTAGCTAAGATGGCTGACAGCTCCTTGAGCTGTAAAACCTGAACCGGCTGGGCAGGAAACAGTACTCCTGGCTGTATAACTGGGACAGACTGAGCATGAAACAGCCTCTTTGGGTGTAAAACCGGAACCAACTGTGCTCTACATGACTCGCTACACCATGAAACGGGGCTGGGACCCGTTTTTTGCAGGTTAGAGACCGCAGAGACAGATAACAGCTTACATGGCTGCATTACTGGAACCGATGGTGTTTGACATGACTGCACGGAGTCTGGATGCAGCAGGCTGGGTAGATCCTCCCACATATCTGTTGCCGTCTCGTGATCATCATCCATAGTGCGCTTGTGTCTCACGATCGGCCGCCATTTTGCGCGGCTTCCCATGATCATCATCCTCCACCTCCTTAACGGTTAAAGGCGAACCAGAAATGGAAAGCACTTCATCAACGAGCTGTGCGAGCGACCAGCTCGGGTCCTTATAGTGCACTTGGTCGAGCACATAGAAATCCAGACCACACATAAAACAGTCCTTGACAAAGTCCTCCTCTGCTTTAACGTGGTGACTAATGGAGATAAAATCCTCTATGTAGTCCTCAATGACGCGTCCACGCTGAAACAGCAAACACAAACGAGACAGAGAAACTGGCATAGAATCCTGCCTATGAGGCGATGTATAGTCTCAGTGTGAGCCTTGATAAAACCCACTGCTGAACCCTAGTTGACGGTTCATTCTGTCATGAATGAGGACGAAAGGCGTTCAGGTTCAAATGCTACAGTATTTTTTGGCGCTCAGGGTCAGGCAGACAAGGTCGAGGCAAACAGAATCAGCAGAGGCATAGGCAATAGAGTAAAGAAAAAAACAAAGCAATAGTCATATATCGGCAATTAGAGTCCGATGGATGAGGCAAAGCGGAGATCCGTGAACAGGCAATAACAAACCGTGACAATAACAAACACAGAGGGGCTTTTATGCTACGGGAAGCTCAGGGACAAACGAGGTGGGCAGTGACAACAGTTTCAACATAAAAGTGCTGAAAATGGCAAGAAGAGACAAACACATACAAAAGGAGTTCTAGAGCTGGAGTGCCATGAACAGTCTTTAGCTGACACTCCCCCAGAGTTGATAAGGTGAGTTTTATTGTTTTGGAATCTAATCAGCTGTTGTTGGGGTCTGGCGGGAGCACTTTTAGGATAGCTTAGCATAGATCGTTGGACCTGATTAGACCAGTAGCATCGCGTTCAAAAATAAAAAATAAGTTTTGATATTTTTCCTTTGTTTTTCATTTACTCAATGCTATTGGTATTGGCTAACTATGCTAAAAGTGCTATCGAGAGACCCAGAAATCGGCTGAATAGATTACAAAACAGTAAAACTCAACTTATTAACTCTGGGGGAATTGGTGAATTAGCCTATTTCCAAAATAAGTGGAGTGTTCCTATAAGAGGTGTTTCACGTGACACTTAAAAATTTAATTATTTACATTCTGAAATATATTCAAATACAAACCTATTTCATAATTTACCATTTTGCAATATTTGTTATATACCTTCATGGTGGACAAACTTTCCGAGGCAACAACAACAAAACATCGTTTTGACTACAAACAGGGGCAGAGTGGCAATCGGGATGACCGGGACTGCCTCTGGGGACGCTCATTTATTTTAAATACAGTAGATATTACCTGCAATCATTTCATTAGATAAACGCATCCCCCATTCCTAAGAGGCTTTGCTCCATTCTACATTATATATAGATAGATAGACAGATAGATACATAGATAGATACTTTATTGATCCCCAAGGGGAATTCAAGAACAAACAAACATATCAAATTGTTTTTTTTTATTTATGACCATGAATGTCCTGCAGGATAAACTAATCATGACAAAGATATGCGTTCGCCCCGCGCCCGCTCAATTTATGATCTGCTGTGTAAATCCTTCGGCCGACCGTGAAAAGTCCCAGTCATCCCTATTGCCATTCCGCCGCTGAGTACAAACATCTGGACAATAGTTTCTGTGCTCTTCTGTCTGAAATACTTATGAAATACTGCATGCACAGGGAGCAGGAAGCAGGAAGCAGCCAGTCTTGAGACCATTCATTAAATTAAAGCTCATAAATTAAATTAGTATTTTGTAGAACTTTGATTCAGAACAATGCACATTTTGTCATCCCACGAAAGTCCAAGCAGCTCAGTATGAGAGTTTGTGATGTATGAAAGCGCTTTTCTGTTTAATAGGAAATCATCTGAGTCAAGTTTTTGGCTGTATTAACCTGTTTCTCTTCCAGATGCCGAGGAACGTGTTTGAGGAGATGAAGTACATTGAACTGATGATTGTCATTGACCACAGCATGGTGGGTTTTAAACACTGTGTGACAGTAATAGCACTGTATGTAAAAGTATCATTGGGCTTCTAATAGCCTTTGTAAAGAACTAGTAAACTTTAGCATACTTTTAAATAAGAGTACTTATAATGGAAATAATATACTGAATTAGAAGTGCAATGTAATGTTTTCGGACACTTAACTGCATATTAATTTCTATTTTTTGACACATTTCACTATGACTTAAGTAGATCTGTATATACTCTATTTAATTCCATAATTTCAATAATTTTGAAATATAGCTAAACTGCTGCCAAATATACTGACAGGCATTTATGATAAATTGAGATATATGTCAATACGGCTTATTTTTAAACTTGTATGTTATGTATTTAAATTAATTAATGAATGTATGTAATGATGAAGCTGCAGTTTATTAGCATGCATTTTAAATATAATAATTATAATACTGAATAACACAGTTGTTAAATGTATAATCCAGTATTTTACATATCATATGCTTTAGTATGTTGGCCAACCTAAGGCCTACCTATTTAAAGCAGAAAAACTGATTATGATATGACTGATACATAATGATTTTTCCTTTACATTTTTGACATTATTTAAAAAAGTGTTTTAAAGGAACATTTAAGTAAACGTGGTGCCTTTGATTTCATTAATATTGTTTTATCTGCAAGTAGAATACAGTTTTTTAAACATGTATGCTACTTATAAACTTTGAAGTACACTACAAGTCTTTATTCATTAGAGTTAAGAACACTTGAGTTCAATGGTAGAGTTGTGTTATCTGGATAGGAGTGGGACTATAGTTTGATAAGCTTGCTTGTCCGGTCTTGTTCATGCCCTTCTCTGTTGTTCGTCTCCACTAGAGGACACTCTGATTGAATCTTTAGCAGTCAATCCAGGATTAGTGATGATGGACTTCAGTAAATTTGGATTTAAGTGTGTTAAAGTTGGAGTTTTTGCTTCATATTTTGATGTAATGTTCATATAACTGTACCTTTGTGAATATTCTCCCACAGTTTAAGAGAATTAGGACCAAGCAACAAACACGCAACCATGCCAAGTCTGTGGTCAACCTGGTGGATGCTGTGAGTTTAACTGTTATCACAACATCATATAAAAACTGTTCGTGTTAATAATTTATCTAACAATATAGAGCTAGGTTTGTTGACACATAAAGAAGATTAAACACAAAGTAGACTATAGATAGCACGTGAACTTAATGTGAAAATTAAAAAAAGTCTGTGGCATCCAAAATGTCATTCTTAACACTAAAAACAGCAATAAAAGGTAGGGTTAGAGGCCATTCACATATCGCACCTAAAATTGCGTGGAAAACGCTAGGCTCGCCACTTTTTGGGCGCTCAAGCTCCGGCATCTTCTGCCGTTTCTAAGCAACCATGATCTGCGCTTTACTTGAAGACTCCAACATTTCAGCAAAGGATAAATGGATTTTTCAGCTACTTGCAATAGCTCTTCTACTAAATTGTTGTTACGGAAAAGAATGAAGCTGATTGGTTAATTCTTGTCACATTACCTGTGGTGCACTTGCTGCATTATGAAAAGTTTAAATATATTTATTTCCATTTATCTGAAAAAAATTAGCGTATTGCACTTAAAACCGCACGGCTACATTTTAAATAAACGGACTGGAGGGCGCAAAAGATGCCACATGTTAAGCCGAGTTCAGACTAATTGCATCAAAAATCTTTTCACACTGCGTGACTATCTGGGTAGCATTCAGTCGCTGCTGTGTTCACACTGAATGATGGATCGACGACAGGGGCTTTCACACTGCATGACTTTACAACAGGAAGAATCGGCGAAAACTTTGTCTCACTGCCAAACACACGCGAGAAGTGACATGGGAACAAAGCGAGGTAACGTGTGCGAGACCGGAGTTCTCATGTGAGACTGGGATTATTATTAAAATTGATAGAAAGCAAAAGAAGCTTGTCATACAAATTGCATGTTCTCTCAATGAAAAGAAGATTATAGAGTAGGATATTTACCATCTATAACTTCGTAACTCCTCCCCCAAAATCCTGTTGCCCTGGATGTTGCTCTCTCGTTGGCTGTAAATAATCGCCAAAGTTATTCAGTCAGAACACATTTCACACGGATGATTTTGAATCGTCGACAGGTCCAGATATTTAGCATGCCAAATATCTCACAGGTGTCTGCAACATGTCGGCAATTCTCTCAGATCGCGTCTTTGATAATTCACACTGTTTAATTGTCACTCGCGTGAACGAGCACTGATTTGCCCGTGACTCTAGCATTTGACTGCAATTTCTCAAAACCTGTCGTCGAGTGAAAATCAAGGACAATCTGGGGGCTCCTAGCCCTGTTTACATGAAGGGGCGTAATTGGGGGAAAAATCCTGTTCACGCCTGCTCCACTGTCAAAGTTTTGTTTTAATTGTTATAATTTTTTTTTTTTAAAAGTGAGTTTTTACTTGAAACAAACTAAATAATCTGCCAGTGGGTTGAGCAGGGTATTCTTGTTCTTCTGTTTGAAATATGTTAGTTTGCTTACCCCATATATATTTATATAATTTATATAAATATTTGTAATATATAAACTATCAAATATAAATATAAACAGTGCTTACAGTATATACATATATTTTGTAAACAAAACACTTTTATTTTGTATGTGATTAATCACAATTAATCTTTTTTTACATCACTCAAATATATGTGATAAAAGTAAACCCTGGTAAAAAACTAAATCCTACGCCATAATTGATTCAAAATAGATTTTATTTCTTCATACTTCAGTTTTAATTATATTTATAATAGACAGGAAGTGAGTAAGTGTTCTGTATGTTTTTGTGATGGAAGATCTTCAAAGAACATCTGAACACTCGCGTGGTGCTGGTGGCTGTGGAGATCTGGACAGAAAAGGATCACATTCCTGTCAGCGTCATTCCCTTTGAAATGCTGAGAAACTTTTCCAAATACCGACAGCAGCACATCAGGCAGCACGCAGATGCAGTGCACCTCTTCTCGTGAGTTTTCACGAGTTTTCATATTAACTGAACACACACACACACACACAAGTGTGTGTAACGGACCCTCTGTGTATGTGTGTCTGCAGTAACGTGACGTTTCACTACGCTCGGAGCAGCCTGGCGTATTTCGGAGGGGTGTGTTCTGTCAGTCACGGGGTTGGTATCATTGAGGTGAGTGAGTCACATAGAGATTGGCTGACAGTAAACATCCAACTCATCAAACATATATCAAATATAGGAGTGAACACTATACCGCTTTTTTACACAGTCTCCTTAATCTCAGTGTACTAACATCACATACCGTGTTTTAATTTTTTTTTTTATGTTTTTGAGTCTCTTGTTTTAGCAAGACTATTAAAAAATATAGCAAGAACTTGTAATATTGTTAAATCATTAAAATAATTATTTTCTATTTAAAATATTAATTATTATTATTTTTGAAATATAATTTATTCCTGTGATCTCTCCTGTGATTTTGCTGCTCAGGAAACATGTCTGTTTATTATTATTACTACTTCTAATAATAATAATATTGAAAATAGTTTATACCTTTGTGGAAATTATACTTCTTTTAGAATTCTATGCTGAATAGAAAGGTCAAAAGAACAGCATTTGTTTAAAATATAAATCTTTTTGTAAAATGATAAATGTCTTACTGTCACTTTTGGTCAGTTTAAAATGTCATTGCTAAATAAAATTATAGATGTTCAGCAAAAAGAAAGAAAATGTTACTGACCCTAAACTATTTAATGTTAGTGCGTTAAATTACTGTATTTAAGGCTATAGTTGTCACCGGTCGCGCCTCTGTGGCTCTCCCCGAGGGTCAGCAGCGGGAACCATCGCCGGAATTTTAAGTTCCTATCCGGACTCTTTAACCACACGTACCTTGGCTCTTTCCGCTGGCGCTCTAGTGCCATTTTGTGGACTATTTAAGCAGAGATCAGACGCTAACTCTTCGCAAAGTTTTGATTTGCAATTCTATCATCTCCAAGCATTTTTCTCTGTGGATTATTCTTGGTGACTTTGGATTGTTTGTTGGACTCTGATTTCTAGCTGCCTGCCCTGACTTCCTGCCTGGACTTTCGTTTGTGATTTTTGGATATTTTCTGTTGATTCTGTTTGCTCGTGATTTGACTTCTGCCTGTTTGACTACTCTGAATTAAAGCCCGCTTATGGATCCAAACAACCCGAGTGATACGTTACAGAAAACTTAGCCGCCACCAGATCCAGCGGTGCTGTACCATATGATGAGTGAGATGGGCCGCCAAGCTTCAATGTTGTCTACTCACCAGTCCCAGCTGGATGAACCTGTACGAGCTATCCAGGCCTTATCCACCGCAACTGCGGCCCTCAGTCAAGCCGCACTGCCGACGCCCACACCTCCGCTGGCCGGCTCTGCTCCAGCCAAGGCCGTGGCTGCTGGCTCTCCCTTCCTGAGAAATACAACGGCGCAGCAGGCAAGTGCGAGGGGTTTCTGTTGCAATGCAAAATCTATATTATCCAGCAGGTACAATATTTCACCACTGATGACAGCAAAGTGTCACTAATCTGCTCACTGTTAACCGGAAAGGCTCTCGACTGGGTAACCGTGCTATGGAAGGGCCGTAACATGGTGTTTCCCTCATACCGCAGCTTTCTATGTGAGTTCAAAGAGGTATTCGATCATTCAGTGAATTGTAGAGATGTCAAAGGCCCACCCCTTGCCAACTTCACCAAGTTCAAGTCACCTCTGAGGAGGAAATGGACCTTACCAACCTACCCCGGCCCTACCTCGACCTCTGAATGGCCTTCAGTCAAGCCCAAGCCACTCAACTCCCTCCACACAGACCCCCATACTGCGCCAAAGACTTGCTTCCAGGAGCTGTACCACCTGGAGGTCGAGTCTTCCCTCTTTCTCAAACCTGAATCCGAAAGCATGGCCAAGTATATTTAGGAGGAACTAGCTAAGGGTTTTATTCGACTGTCCACCTCACCAGATTCAGCGAGATCTTTAGGGAGATGCTCAACAAGTTTGTGATAGTATACATTGATGACATTCTGGTGTACTCCGAGGATCTGTCAAGTCATGTCCAACACGTAAGGCAGGTGCTACAAAAACTCATCAACCACCAACTCTATGCCAAAATGTCGAAATGTGAGTTCCACCAGACCAAGACCTCGTTTCTGGGATACATCATTAGCGCCGAGGGGGTAGCTATGGACGAAGGCAAAGTAGCAGCGGTGGTGAACTGGCCCCAACCTCAAACACTGAAGGAACTCCAACAATTCCTGGGCTTTGCTAACTTTTATCAGCGTTTTTTTTTCGCAATTTCATTAAGGTGGCCGCTTCCTTGACTGCTATGACCAAGAAGGGTTACCGACGCCTGCCTTGGACCGAGGAAATCAAGACCGCCTTCCACGACCTCAATACACAGTTTACGACAGCGCCCATCCTCAAGCACCCCGACCCAGGAAAACAGTTCGTTGTTGAGGTTGACGCCTCCAACACCGGCATAGGAGCTGTCCTCTCTCAGTGCCAGTGAAACCCCAGCCAAACTGTACCCCTGTGCTTTTTACTCACGTAAATTGATGCCGGCTGAGTGTAATTATGATGTTGGAGATCGCAAGCTCTTGGCCCTGAAATCTGCACTTCAGGAGTGGAGGCACTGGCTCGAGGGGGCCCGAGAACCTTTCCTTGTGTTCACCGATCTTCGGAACCTAGAATACCTGCGAACGGCCAAAAGACTGAACGCATGACAAATTACTTATCGCCCTGGGTCCAAGAACTCTAAAGCCGATGCTCTGTCTCAACTATTTGACACCTTGCCCAAGCCAGTCCAACCAGAAAATATAATCTCTCCATCACTCATCCTGGCCCCCATACAGTGGGACACATTGAGGGAGATTACGATGCCCAAGGAACCGACCCCATTCCGCCTTACTGCCCACCAACCAAAGTCTATGTCCCCGAACCCCTTTGTGCTCGAGTTCTTCACCTCATCCATGAAAATCCAAGCTCAGGCCACCCAGGGATCCTAGCAACCATTGATCTGGTAA
>JAUCMT010000160.1:2243462-2254926 GCA_032357475.1 Enteromius thamalakanensis | reverse complement strand
TTTTGAGATGATAGTATGCTGATTTAGTTACTGCTTTGACATGACTACTGAAACTAAGGTCTGACTCCATAATCACAAGATTCCTGACTTGGTTTTTAGCTGTTTGACACCTAGAGTCAAGGTATGCATCCACCTTAAGAACATCCTCTTTGCTTCCGAATGCAATGACTTCAGTTTTCTCCTAAAGGAAGTTCTGGCACATCCAACTGATAATTTCATCAATGCATAGGCAGAAGGAATCAATGAAGCTGTAGTCATTTGGCGATAGGGCTGACCCTGCCCTGCGGCCATCTCCCCGGTGCTGCCTAGATGAAGGCTGCCGTGTTGACTGATTGAGGTGCTGCTGTCGGTGGCCCAATGTAGGCAGCAGCTGCACACTGAGGCACAATGGTTTTTAATGGCCTCAGTTTGTTTCTGAGCAGCAGAGAACTTCATCGGAATTTGAAATTCTCCACTGTGTCGGCAATACGCCGGTCTGGAACATGCGCCATAACCTTCGTCGCTCGAAGGGCAAGGTACATGGTGGTACAGAGCTCACGGAGAACTTCCGTGTCATGACCACCCTTAATGCAGATCCTTCAGTGCCTTGGTCTGATGAACTTGCAACAACACCATAGCGTGTACTGCAGATGCAGCTTCCCCGCAGGCCATATAAACACTGCTGATCAGAGCCAACAAGTGCCTAAAGGCCTGGGAGGGGAGCACAGGATCTCCCTGCCCAGCGGTAGCATTTACCCCCTACTGTCAACGGTGGTGAAGGAGGAAGAGCCAGCAGAACGGTTTCTGGCAGTAAAAGGTTCCATCCACGTCCTGGGGAGATCTTTATACACTTCCGGGAAGTGTATGGTATTGGGGTGGGGCCCTAAGAACCAGCACGAGCCACCCTAAATACCAGTTATTCAGCCTCCTCGGCAGCCTAGGCAAGCATAGCCACCAGTTCTGGATCTGTATCTGTACCCAATTTCCTTGGTCATATCTGACGAGATTCGGAGTGACCGACTAAAAGGGAACTGCATGTACCTCTACCTTTCAGCTTTCTACTAGCAATTGGCACATCGCAGGTGTTGATTGTATATACCTGGTCTCCAGATGCATTTGGCTGAAGGCGGGACTCCACAGTACAGACCTTCATGCCATTTCCCAAACAGTCTGTGAATGACTTTTCCCTCCTGGTCCATCACTGATCCTTGTACCTCATTCACATTCGAGCTCCAGTAGTTTCCCTGGACACAACAAACACGCACACACACACACACACACACACACACACACAGATTAGGGCTGGGAATCTCTAGACACCCCACGTTTAGATTCTGATTAATGATACGATTATGAAGCATGGTCTTCTGTTGCAAATATAGAGTGGATATGATTTCACCTATGCAAATGTGACAAAGATATTTGAAGTAAATGTGTTCTTTTGAAATATACATTTACTAATGAATCTGGAAAAGAAGTATCACGGTTTCCACAAAAACGTGACATATGTTTTGAGCACTGATTATCATAAAACCATTTCATAAATAATCCTGAATAATTTTAAATGATTTGTAATTCAAACAGGAATAAATACAATTTTAAAGTATATTCAAATCAAAAACAGTTCTCCTTAATTGTATAAATGCTCCCCAATATTACTTTTTTAATTACTAGGGGTGGGCATAATCTAGATCTAGATAATCCAGATTAATCTAGATTAAAATGGTTCATTTGAATTCTGCAGAATATGTGTGCTACCTAAATAATGACTAAAAATTAAAGCCCTGTTCGGACGGGACTAGTTTTATAGGGGGTCGTTAGAGAAGGTTTTGGTTATATATGTTTTGATTATAAAAATAAAAACATGGGTTTACTACAAATAAAAAACATAATAGTTTAACTTAAGTAACCACACATTAACATGGTTTTGCTGCACTAGCCATTTAGCTTCACCATGGTATTTGTGATTATACTAATTGTAATCAATCTAAATGACTATAGCAATGAATGCATACAGAGCGCTTGATCTCTGCGACGGCCAGATGTACAAAACAAACCCTCTCACATCTGTAATAAACACAGAGCTGTTAGTCTTAATTTCTCAATGCCCTTTCTTTTTACTTTATCTCTAATTGACTTCTTTTTTTTGCCTCTAAATTGCTTGCTTTTCTCTCAAAGTCATCTCCCTCATCTTCAACCTGGTTCGTTATCAAATTTAACACTCAGAATGAAGAAGCAATGGATATAACAAATACAACACATTCCCTGCTTTTAATATCTGAAGAATTAATGCAACATGACACAGCTGACCATTTAGAAAGACCTCTACCAATACTTATGCTCACATCAGATAAGGGGATGAAACTCTAAAAGTACTGACCTTCTTGGCTGAAAAAACGTGTGTTTAATCACCCAATTATGAAATGTGACATTCTGTAGTTTTGTCTCATATTCATCTTTTAAATATATTTACAGGTTTCTTGACTGCACGTCAAACAGAGCACTTTACTGTCCCAATTGGAGGGCACTGTATATGCTGTTGCAGATGTACATGTACCTTAACAAAGGTGAGCTTGCAGATGCAGGTAGTGTTGCGGGTGTTTCTGATCGTGACCTCGCCGTAATGTTCGATCCATCGCCTCCCGCTCAGAATGTTGTGGATGCACGTTGTCACCTTGTTCCACTCATAGTGATCACCATAACTGCCGACACATGCAAAAAAAACATGACACTGAGAGTCAGGCAGACGAAGGGAAAGATGCAGGGTGAATGAGAAACAGACAGGACCGTACCTGGGCAGCATGACATTCACCGTTCCGATGGGAAGAATCTCCATAGACTTTCCCCAAAACTTATTCTTCCATCTGACATCTGACACGCACACAGACACACACACACACTTGAGTGTGATAATAAAAAGTGTGAGAGTTAAATACAGGTGTGGTATCAGTCTTACCCTGCCAGAAGGTGAAGTTCTGTGACTCACAGTGACAAGCGGAGATGGGGGGATGATGGCTCACCTGTACACAAACAGAGTTTATAAATAAAAGCACAGCAAGTAACTTTCTAAAAAAAAAATAATTCACATAAATTAATATTAACTAGATTTCTATTATGGCGATTCTCTGAGTGATTGGTATGGTAATGTACATGACGATGTTAAAACCTGCTTTATGTTAAAATAACACAAAGCAATAACATATTTTACATAAAGCTTATACATTATTTGTAACGTAGATAAATAATAATGAAATAAAGAGACTGTTATTTGAGTTTATGAGTGATTGTGTCACATTCTGTTCCTGTCCGGTCTCGTTCTCCCCCTTGTATTTGTGTATTTTGGTTTAGTCCTGTCTGTTTGGTTTTGCCCAATTCTGTTTGATCGTGTCACCTGTTGTTTTTGCACCTGTCCCCACTTTCTGTATGATTTGTAACCATTTAAAAACCCATGTTTTTCAGTTCATTTCAGGTCTCGTTGAAGTAATGTTGTGTCTGTGTAAACCTCGTGTTAACCGTTTGCTGCCTCGTCAGCCTTTTCCTTTATAGTTTGAGTTTTGTTTAATCAAATTCTGTTTTCTGAGAATCCTTGTGTCGTCCACTCCTTGGCTCCGCTGAGAGGTGTAGCTCACACACCCACGCAGCACGCACCGAACACACTCGTTACAGATTGGGATTGTGAAGTGGTGATTGTTGTAAAATGCATGTCCTGATTTGAATTTGTGATGTGTTCCTAGGTCAATACATTTTGTTGACACTGGAACAAAATTTTTATCCAAAATTTAGTCTTGACCAAATCACTACACCTAAACCTATCCTTAGCTATGAGTAATGTCTAAAATCAGAGGAAATGATAGATGACTGACACTGATGAACAAGCACCAAACACTGCTTGTAAGCCCAATAATCTGCTCAGGTGACGATGTTCCCTAAGCTAAATTGTGTCCAAATGATGAAAAACGCAAAGAAATTACAAAATGGCCAGCTTGGAGATTATTTACTTAAACACAGTTTATGTCTTAAGCTCAGATGTGTGTCAATATATATGTGGTCACCTTAAGTTCAACTCGTTACCAGTCATTTGCGACTGAGGCTATGGATTACAAGTAATAATGTTGTAAATAAAATTCTTTGTTTTGTTTTGCATCGTAAGACCTCAATATATCATCACAAGCCACGGATATTGATTTTGTTTTGCAACGAGGAGTAACAGTAGCTGGTGACTACCATTTTATGAATCACCAAGAGCCATTTTCAGCTAGAAACGTCTTTATTTTTCTGCTCAAGAATAAAAGTCATCTTGGATAGCCTGAGGGTTACTTAATTAACAGACAGCTTTCATTTTTGGGTGAACGGCAATCCTTGAGCCACAAAAAAAATTGGCTGTAAATTGTTCCTCTGGAATGGTTGCTTTCTTTTGTAAAGGCCAACATGAAATTCAAATGTAACTCTTCAGCTGATTGAATTTGAAAACAACAGAAGTTTGAAAGGTAAAGGACTGAAGGAAACAACTCCACATGTCGGTCAGTTTATTCCAGAGTGTGAGGATGTGAGATAAAGTCAAATAAATGACACTGTGCTGGGCTTGTTTGAGTTTTCTCTCTCATGATGGCATTTATGAGTACACTGCATTATGTCAGACACACTCAGCCGGTGGGAAAGTTCACTGCTGAAAAAAGACCCTTTTCAAGTCACGCAGGAAGAACCTTCACCAGAGGACTATTGATGGCCTTGCCTCTAACAAACACACACGCACACACACAGTGGAAGTGGTGCAGTGCTACAGTGAAGGACAGGAACTCACCTGGAACAGGTACTGCAGCTCTAGTGTGTGTTTGTGTGTGTGTGTGAGAGATGCATTCATTCATACCTGTTCAGAAAAAAAGCAGAATCCTTTGTCCTCACGGATACATTCATATGTTTCCCCCAGAAGGGGGTTAAAGGGTTTACTGCCCGCTCTATAATAGGTGGAGGAGTATCCTGAAACTGCAAACGCTGCAACGATTGCCTGCACACACAAACAAAGCAACCTGTCAATACTCTCATTACCACTGAAAACATGGAGTCCAGATAGACTGGGTGCTCTTTATACAGACAGAGCACTGCTCACTGAAACAACATAATGGGATAAAAGTGCCTTACATCCACACAAACACACCGCCCGCAAGGTTTCAGGTCAAGTCTACATCTAATGAAACTAATGAATGTTTTGACAATAACACAGTTTCGGTTAGAGCGCTGGACGAATTACGCACAGCTGTTAGCACTTAGCTAATCAAGCCCTCGTGACGATTGCCCAATCAAAACTTTCCCAAGCACTACATAAACCACAATTCCCCTTTCATTCACATCTCGCTTTAGCAAAACCCTCCTCCTCTCCTTCTGTCTCCTCTCATCACAATTTCCCATTCCGGAGTTCGAGCCGGACGCCAAGCCCTTACCCTTGCTAGGGTTCTAATAGCTAGGGTTCGAGCCCGCCGTTCTGCCGGCCCGCTCCCTGGACAGCACGCCAAACCCGCTTATCAAACTACATGAGGAAGCACGAACACTTGAGTTTTCACAATAGTTTTATGATGATCATGAATGCAACATTTTAGTTAAATAGCAAAATACTTTCAGGATGTGTTATTCTAGCATTTGCTGTTTATGTTGATTAAAAAGTTTTAATAATAATAATAAATAAATAAATATATATATATATATATAAAAAACATAAATCACCCCAAGAAATCTAATTACTGTAAACATTTATAATAATATTAATAATACTTAATTTTTTTGTGCTTTGTAACATTATTTTCATGACAGCTGAGAAGGATATATGATATTAAATATTGTGTAAATTGCAAAACAGTTATACATCATTGTTTACATTAGATTTTATAAAAAAAATAAAAATAATACATAACCCTGAAGAAATCTGAGAAATAACTGTATTCATTAATAATAATGAATAACAGTAATAATAATAATTATTATATAATCATATAATCATATTTAACAATCTATTCATATTTTTATGACAGATGAGAATTATTATTATTAATACAAAATGTCATTTAAGCTGCAAAGTACATCATGGTGGTATTTTATGCTGATTAAAACATAATTATTGAAGAATAAATGTATTACAGTGAGGATAATCTAATTAGAAATTAAATACACAGACTTAAACTTAAATGAATGCAGTAACTGGGGTTCTGAACTGTTTTGAACTGTAAAAAAATGGCACCTAAGACCATTCAGCATCTTTATATAAAATATAATTTTGTATATTTATTTTTTGCTTGTTTTGTGGAGAGAACGACATTTTCTTGTAACAGTAAATGTGCAGCACTAAGAGTAAAGCAGCCGGCCGCCCACACTGCAGCATCATGACTCTCTGCGGTGTGGAGAACGAGCGTGCGTCACTGTGTGTGGACACAAACTAGGCTACAATAAAGGAACTTAATGAGGCCAGAGGTAAATGGCCACCTGCCTGTCCTAAAGGGAAATGTGTTCCCGCTTCAGGGCCTGTTCACCCTTCCATCAGACACCTAACAGCTCCTGCTACATCACTGGACTACATTTCACTGCTGGAAAATCAGGATAAAACTATATGCAGATACTTTACTAGTCTACGCTGGTTTTTCAATCCAAGAGTCTGGTCTTGATAAGCTAGTTGACTGACTGCTGGACTTGGTTTTGGTTTGGTGGAACATTATGGTTCAGCTTGTTAGTGACCAGCAACTATACCTGCACTCTTATAAAGAAAGGTCTCAGGGTATTTTTTGCAGTGATGCCATAGAAGAACCAAAGAAACCTCTCAAACCTTTCAGTGAGAACCTTACTGTATTTTAGTGTGGAATGGAAAGTTTCTATAGATGTTAAAGAGTCATTTTTAATCTCTTAAAAATTCAGATCCATTGTTCCTCTTAAAGGGACAGCTCACCTAAAAATGGACATTGTGTTTAATAACCTTTATATTATATATAAATGTATTTTACATATGAACATTTTTCTTAAAAATATACATGCATGTGTTTGCATTTATATATACATAATAAATATACACAGAACACAGTACACACATATTATTTTGGATGCGATTAATGACGATTATTCATTTGAGAACACTACTTTGGTAACAGGTTTGGAAGGACATGAAAGTGAGCTTCTGACAGAATGTGTATTTTAAGAGCTGGAGTGTACCATGCGTTCGTAGGGGTCGTCGGTTTGAGCTGCTTTATCCAGCAGCTCTGTGTACTCCAGCTCCTCACACATGTGCTGCAGTGTGTTCAGGGGCTCGTTCAGCTCCACTGGCATGGACACTTTGGAAAGGTCTTTCCCGATGTTGTTCTTCAGGATGTTCCACAGATTAATGTTGGAAGTGTCAGGAGCGGGAGCGGGGAGACATATGCGTCTACCGTTACGAAACGCACCACTGGCCAGATCACCATTGGGCACTGCCGAAGAAACACACGGTTACTCATGGGATACCAGCGTTGCAGGATATACTGAGTCTCAACAACTAGGGTTTTTATAGTTGACTGAAAATAAAACCCTAAAAACATTTTCATGATTTGAAATAAAATAAACTAATTAACTAAGATGAAATATAAAAACAATTGCTGTCAAATGATTGATATATATTGTGAATATTTTTAGTAAGTACATAAAAATACACATACAGTAAATATATTACATATATATTTATATTCATATAATTGCTATTATATATGAATATATTTGATATATAAACTTAACATATTTTTTTAATATATACATGAATATGTGCGTCTTTATATATTTGATATCATATTATATCATTTGACAGCACTAATTAAAAGATGTAAACTTGCTTATTTATGCAGATTGCCAAAGCAACATTTCTCATTTCTATTTACTCTAAAAATTTCATGTACCAAAAACAACTAAAACTGACCAAAAAAAGCTAACTATTGTAATGTGAATATATTTAAATGTGATTCGTTTTCCTGAAAATAACATCAAAATGTCAAATGCAAACAAAAACAAAACACTTCATACAAAAAGGTCATAAAACAATCTTTGCATTTTTAAACATTAACATTTTTCTTTTGGTTTTGGGGTGAAATATGACGCCAACATGCTCCTGTGATATTAATCCCTTTGTTTATATTTTGATAATCACATTAAAATAGTCCTAATTTTACTTGCTTTACATGACACACTATAGGTCCTTTATTATACACTGTATGTGTTTGTGAGAGAATTTGTCTTTCAGTTCATGTGCATGGATGTATGTGTGTGTGTGCTTGAATCTACTGGAGGAAGAGAGCATGTGTGTGTGTGTGTGTGTAATGCAAAGGTCATATGTCCAATCAGGACAACGTCCTGTTCTAATGAACGGAACAAAACGAAGAGTAGGGACAGAGATCTTACTCTGTCTGGAAACGTTATCTGTGACGCTGGCGTTGTCCTCTGAAATGTTATCGCTCACATCGCTGACGTAAGACTCGTCATCAGAGGCCTGAGAGAGAGAGGGAGAGAGAGAGAGAGATGATAATGTTACTCACTGTCTTTCATTTTGCGCAGTGCTGACTAACTGTACAATGTGTGTGTGTAATGACCTACTGCAGTGCAGTGCACAAGTATACAAATAAACACACTTAAACAAACAGATCATGTTTACACTGACAGCTGATAAATCCTAATTGCTAATTGCAATGATTCACTTGAGCATTAATATGTGCATGTCTGGACACAGTCATTCTTTATAATAATTACAATAAAAATCACTTTTGAATATTGGAATTACGTACTGCAATGTATTTCTGAAGGATAACGTGACACTGAAGAATGAAGTAATGGTGCTGAAAATTCAGCTTTACATCAGAGGAATAAAATATATTTAAAAATATATTACATTAGAAAACAGCTATTTTAAATTGGAATGGTATTACACAATATGACGATTAAGCAATTAATTGTATTTTAAGAGGAGCACGCACGAACGATTGCAGCTTCCATCAATCTTCTTATTACTGATTACCCCGCGAATCTCCTCACCTCCGCCTTAAATACCGCTCACTCCCTATCCTCGGCATCTGCGTTTTTTGTCTTCCGCCGCCACCCGAGCTGAAGCCAACCCTCGTTTTACCAAGTTCTCTACTTCCTCCGGGGGGCACGCGGGGTCCAGGCTGGGCTCCGAGCATCTGTTTACCCTAGACTCCTAGAGGGTTAAACCTCCTAGGGCCCTGCCTGTCCCCCGGACAGTTCACCAAACAAGCTATTTTATTGCCGAGGAAGTGGGAACTAGTGAAATTACTGTTTTTAGTTTATTTTCAACAAAGAAGTGCAGCCTTTCACACTAGAAGCCTGTTCAGAATTGTGAGATATAAATTTGAAATTGCAAGTTACAAATTTTAATTTTGAGAAGAAGAAAAAACTGATATGTACTCAGAACTGTACCTTTATATATCAATTGCTAGCTTATTTCTTTACTTGCAATTCTGACTTTAAAACTCACAATTGTTTATATCTCACAATTCTGAAAAAAAGGCTAAATTGTGAGACGTTATCATGCAACTAGATAAAAAAGTCAGATTTGTGAGATAAAATGTCTAAATTATCTTTTTTTATTCCGTGGTGGAAAAGGGCTTCCATATGAGACATATTTTAAAAACATTTAAACCCACACTTTTGAACGTGAACACATTTGTACTGTTTTACCATATGCATTCAGCGTCAGCATGAATCCATATCTTTAAAGGGGGGATATGATGCTATTCTAATTTTCAAACGAGAGTTTTGAGCAGTGAAGGGTAGTGTTTGTTGTTTCTCCCATCACGAATGCAGACAATCATGGTGCACTGGATAGCTGATCAATCAGAGGACACCTTGCTTTTTTAGAACGATGAGCTTTGTAAAAATCGACCTGTTTCAGGAGGCGGGGCTTAGAGGAGAAACAATAATGAGCTATATGTGGAAAATTATGTTTTTTTGCTTCTTAAACCGCAAATACATTGCATTACACCAAATACACAAAGTAATGCTCTTTTTAGCAACATCATATGAAGCCTTTACATTAACACACACACAGACTTCTTACCTCATTCTCCGATGAGCTAGCGGATAGAAGCACCTCTTGAGCATCGAAGAACTCAGATACTGACTCTGACATGGAGAGCCTGCTCTCATTGGACACCTGCTGAGAGAGGGGGATGCCCACGTGGAGCGGATCACCAGCCTACAAAACACACAAACTTTTAAAGGATTTCAGGCTCAGTTCAGTGTGTCAGTTGCAGATTTGTGTTTGTAGAGCTAAAATTTATCACAGGCAACCAATTATACTCAAGGCCATTGCACAAAGGTACACAATCCAAGGTGAGGAGCACAAAAGCCTGAAGGATTTACAGCAAGTCTTGTAGAAAGCGAAAGCCTTGAAAAACAGTTTCTGTTGCCAGTAGTTAAACACATGGTTGATCAGTACGAGCAGTCATCTCGTGGGACTCATTACGTCTAATGATTGCTCTGTTTGGCTGTATTGCAGCCAAAGAGTATGAAGCCTGAGTAATGAGTGTCACTTTCTGTCTGGTTCATCCTTTACAGACACAAACAAGAGAAAACGTAAGCGATTTCAAAGCTTAATTAGTGACTGTCTTTATGATCAAGAATATGAGTGATGAACCCTGTAGCTCCAGATGGTTTTATGCTCTTCTCAATGGTAACAAGGGACAATTAGATTCACATATCCTGACCAGACTATTTTATTATTGTTATTCATATCCAACACATTTATTGTTAGGAACTCAGATGGTTTGGATAGGATGAACATTAGACCTCGTCAGGACTGCTAATGATGTTCACACTGACGACCTGGTCAGACAGAACCGACTCGGAGTGGATCCGGTTCAGACGGGTCTTCAGCTCAGCATTCTGGGACAAGGCCTAGACAACACAGTCATCCAGAACAAGTAGATGAGTGTATGAGAGGATCAAAAAAATAGATCTAGAGACATTAACATATATTCACCGAATACATTTTTATGACAAAACTTTTTGTCTTAGGCTAGAGCAGGGTTTCTCAAATCTTACACTGGAAGTTCTCTTCTGCTCACCAAGGCAGCTTTTATATGATTAAAATAAAGTTAAATATAGTAAATACAGTAATATTGTAAACAACTATTACAATTTAAAGTAAAATTTCAATCGTCTCGGTTACGTATTGTAACCCTTGTTCCATGAAGAAAGGAACGGAGATGTCACGTCGGTGACCGGCAAATAGGAATCTCGCTTCGAGATGGCCAATCTACTCTGCGTGTATGAAAACACACCAATGAAATTGGCATACGCTGATTAACATCCAGCTGCATCTGATCGCAGCGTGAGTATAGACAACACAGTTGCTTTAAAGCAGTGGTTCTCAAAGTGGGGTCCGCGGACCCCTGGGGGTCCGTGACGCATTACCAGGGGGTCCGTGGAAATGTTTCAACAATTTAATAAACGAAAACGCTACAGCAAAATG
>JAUCMT010000160.1:2223212-2234068 GCA_032357475.1 Enteromius thamalakanensis | reverse complement strand
TTAACTCTGTGTGATTTATAAGCTTGTTTCCTCATGGGGACCTAAGAAACGTCCCCACAAGGTCAAAATCTACTGGTTTTCCTATCTTTGTGGGGACAGTTGGTCCCCATAAGGTGATGAATACCAGGTGCACACACACACACACACAAACACATATTTTGGGTTCAATAACACATTAGAGTTTCTTAACTAGTTGTTTATTAGCATGCATTTTACTAGAATATTAGCCATTTATTAGTAGCAATTAAGCACATATTAATTCTACATGACTTTATTCTGCATCCATAATCCTACCCAGTCCTTTAACTTAACAACTACCTCACTAATTACTAATAAGCAGCAAATTAGGATTTTTTCAAGTTAATAATGTGTTAATAAAGTGTTCCCTATACTAAAGTGTTATCATGGTTTCTTTGTGGTAACACATGGCACATATATATCTTAGACAGTTTTTGTGAGCTACAGTATAAATTCAAATCTTAATTACTAAATAGTGTGTTACCTTCTGCACACTTGTCCATCTCCTCTGACTCCTGTAACCAGGCTGCCACTCTGCTCTGTCCATTACTACAGGATGGCGGCAGCTGCCAGGGCAGACTACTGGGTTTACCCTGCTGAAAGAGCACATGTACACACACGTTTACACAGCTGAATGAAGCTTAAATTTGATTTATGTTGTTGTTATGGTCAACATGAAACTGCATTCGTGACCCATCACGCCTCCATTGACTATGCACATGCTAAAAATGAATGTGAATAAATCATGCGCTATATAAAGAGAAAAGCATAAAACTAAACAGGGTCAAATTAAATTAATTAATTTGTAATCACTACAGACAGAAGAGAAGAACGACCTTGTTTTGGTGTGTGCTGGAAGGGGTGTTCTGGGGTGACTCTGCGCCGGCAGACGGAGGGAAGGTCCGTAACGTAGAATCACGAGGAGAGCGAACAATCTCGTTCTGCCGGAACAAACGATGGTGACGCAGCTTGCACACCCAGATGTCAAAAACATCTGGAGACTTCACCTTCAGAGAGACGGAGACAGAGTTACTGTAGGAGCCATTTCACAGCATCAAATATAAATGACAGAGACAGCTTCCAAGACAGATTTAATGTGACCTTTACATAACAAAAAGAGATTCAAAAGGAATAAGAATAACCCCCAAAGACATAAAAGTGGCTGAAGCTGAAGAAAAGCTGCTTCTCTCCACAATATTTCAATAAGTGCATACATACAGACCTTCAGATGGTAAATGTGCTCTTCTGTGTCCAGATCTATGCGGCGAGCTCTTTTCTTGATGGACATCACAGACAGACCCACATCTATACTGCCATGAAGCTTTGCCTTCTGAATCTGAAACAAACACACACTCATTTACTGCTCAAGCTCTTCCAAGCCTGTCTGTCGAACGCAAAAGATATTTTGAAAAATTGTGCGAAACCAAACAATTGCTCCTCACTGCCTTTAAAATACAAAACACTGTAAGTCAATGGGAACCAGACCAGCTTGGTTATCAGTATTGTTGGAAATATCTTCATTTGTCTTCAACAGATATAATAAAAACTCAACCTGAGGCTAAATGATGACAGAATGTTCATTTTTGTGGGAACTTTTCCTTTAAAGCGCATTTTGGAGTGAAAGGTTTCCACACACACATTGTCCTTGTTGCTTCAGTCTCAGTGAGTCTGAGCTCATCTGAGTCATGCTACCAATCATGGCTCAGCGTCTCTCTCTGACCAACCTACACAACTCATCATTATTATTCACAGAGCAGCACTGCGAGCACTCACAGGAAGCCATTTAAAAGAAACTCACATCTACAGGAGATTTGGAGTACTTCAGGATCCCGTTATCTAAAACGAAAAACCGCTGTGTAGAAGACAAGAGGGAAAAAACAGTATCTAATTAATATTTACTGTAAATAAAAACTGTGAGGAATAAAGTATGAAGTATAAAACATTATCAATAGATGTATAACCCAGAATAAACATCGTAACTGTTATTCTTAAGAGGTTTAAGCTGGTCACCTAGCTAGGTTTTCAGCTGGGTGCGTTTCCCATACAATGATGTAACCAACATAATATGATGCACTGTTGTGAAAATGAACTAGCTAGTCATGTTTCTCGAACACAGTCATATCTATGTCCTTTGAAACACATAAAGTATAATAATAATAATAATAATAAATAATAATTACAACAGCTCTATTAATACTTTTATTAAAACACTCACACTTAGTGTTCAAATTTGGATCTGTAATACTGAGGTTTTCCATTGATGTATGGTTTGTTAGGACAGGACTATTTGGCCTAAATATCACTTTTTGAATCATCCACAGACAACTCCAGTGTCACTCATGACAAACATGAATACACATACAGTACTTTTTTCAACATCTTCAACAACCCATCTAACAGTGCGACTCTGTGTGCTTCAGTTTGTTGCCGTGTTTCCATTTCCAAATTGCACAGATTGCAATTGCCTTTGTGTAAATATATCCAAAATCTTGCCAAAAAATCTATGCTATGACTTATTGCGAGAGGCAATGGGTTACGTTTTAGCTGCAAAACTTCGGTTAATGGAAGCGCCATCATTTCACAATACTTTTTTTTCCAGATTTATAAAATATTGCCAAAGTTTTGCGCAAATCTGTGATGGAAACGCAGCTACTGTTTCAAGTCAGATTAAACAATAAATTCATGGCATTGCTTGTGTTTTTTTTCTTTCAGTATTTACTGATCCTTATTTATTTTAATTAAACTTTCTGAATGTTATTTACATATGAAAATAGCTAACATATAGACTTATTTTATTAATGTATAGTTTTAAATGGAACATTTTTTTGAGGTTAAAATTTGGATGACTAGGTTATACATCATATTATGCGACTACACATTACTTTATGGAGAGCTTACATACTATTAGCTATGTCCTGCCATACAAACAACTGGTGCAACCAAATAATATATGGATTTAGTTATAAACTAGCTAGTCTCTAGTGTGGACTTAACCTTCTAATTTAAGTAAGAACTTACAAATGTCTGGTGAAACCCTACCCTGGTTCACATATGACTTAATAACAAAAAACATGCTTCCAACCCCCTGTGGAGAGCTATAGCTCAGACCACGCAAGTTTATGGATACTCGTTTGAACTATTGTTTTAGGAAACTCGTTGGCTAATGATGCTTTTGGGAAACGCACCCCTGACCAGTGGTGGTAGTCATTTACAAACCTTGTGCCAGCCCTTCAGAGGCCATTTCCTCTTCTTCAGCATGAAGCCTTCATGTTTCTCTGGCCTCTGGACATGAGTTTGACCGATTCTTAGCCCCTCAATGATTTCCCAACTATCCGTCTCCTACAATGGGGAAATCAGGATAAAAACAGGGAGAGTGTTATTATGAATATGAATATATGCAGTGAGGTGCAGCTACATTAGTTCCTTTTTGGAAACTCGAACTGCATGACAAACGCTATGGGAACGCCCTCTGCATGACACGCTCAAAATCTGCTGTAATAAACTGTCCAATGGAAGGGTGTGACGCAATGGCGGGTCACGTCAGACCAGGAAGTATAGAAGGCATTGCGCTCTCTGTATCTCTGTCTGTGTGAATTGCAAAGTGTGAAAGGTCCTATTTCCCCTCCCTAAAGTGTGTGTGCTGACATAGTGATAAAAAGAAAATGAAAAGAAAAGAAAAATAAGAAAACATGCAGTCAGATAAGGGCAAGCAGCCGCGAGGCTTCAGACAGTGTGTATCTCCGTGCAAACACTTCATCACAGGTGGAAATGCACACACGCTCTTGAATGAGTATGGGTGTACGATGATGCCAAAAGTTGAACAGACACTTGCGAGTTATCAGTCAGCTGACGTGGCATTGTCTTTGAAGGCTCCGACCTTGCCTATGAAGCCTTTAAGAACGACATCAGAGCTAGTAGGCAAGGGGTACTCGGCAGCAGGTCAGGCCGCAAAAGAGACTGCTTGCACTATTGGAAGAACCATGGCTGCGATGATGGCTGCGGAGAGACACCTCTGTCTGACATAAAAGACCATGACAGGGTCTGACTTCTGGACGGCCCGCTTGCCCCTTTAGGCCTGTTCGCCGAAACTGTCAACAAAGTCGTGGACAGGTTTCAGGAGGCGCAGCAACAAGCAGTGTTGCGACATCGACATCGAGATGTTGTGCTAGATCACATGAAACATCTGGGGTTGAGACTAAATGCCAAAAAAGTGTGTTCTCTACTTATTTAGGACCACATATTTATTACCTGGCGGTGGTGCTAGAGGCTCTGTGTAAACCACCATTCGAGCCAATGCTACCTCACTCTCAAGACTACGTTCTTGTTAGCAATCTCCTCTTTCAAGCGAGTAGGTGACCTATAGTCCCTTTTAGTGGCCCCTTCTCATTTAGACTTTGTGCCCGGACTGGCGAAAGCTTTTCTGTACCCTTGATCGGGTTACACATCGAAAGTCCTTACTACTGCTGCACCACACACGCTCGAGCTACAGGCCTTTTATCCTCCTCCCTTTCGGGATCCTCACCAGCAGAAACTGAACTCTATGTGTCCTGTATGAGCACTGGACACGTATGATCACAAGGCAGCCTTGTGGAGAAAATCTGACCTGTTGCTAGTGTGTGTCGGTCCACACAAGAGAGGTCAACCTGCTACTAAGCACACTATCAGTCGGTGGATTGTTGAGACAATCACGACTTGTTACGAAGCTTCTGATCTCCCCTCGGCGATAGGGGTCAGACCTCACTCAACAAGGGTATGGCGGCCTCAAAGGCCTATCTGGCAGGTGTCCGAGTCTCGGACATCTGCAACGCTGCAGGATGGTCCACCCTCTCCACTTTTACTATGGTATGGGTTGGCTGATGACCCCTGGGTCATCAGCCCTTACATCCTAGTGGTGAATGTTGAGACATAGACACAGGGCAAGGACTTGGAGCTCTGGCAGCATTGGTATCTCGTTCCCATAATGTTTCCGGATGCAGTTTAAGTTCCCGAAAAGGAACGTCTCTAGATTATGAATATAACCATGGTTCCTTGAGGGAACGAGACACTGCGTCTCGGTGCCATACCTCTGCCGGCCTTTGTCAGCGCAGTTTTTCATATGAAAGAATGGCATTTGAAAGCTACTGCTAGCTGGGCAGCATGTGCCTTATATACTTCCTGGTCTGATGTCACCCGCCACGACGTCACGCCCTTTCATTAGATGGTTGGTACAGCAGATTCAGAGCGTGTCACGCAGATGGTGTTCCCATAGTGTTCTGGACACAGTGTCTCGTTCCCTCAAAGAACCATGGTCATATTCGTAACCTAGAGACGTTTGTGTGTGTGTTTACTGCATCACAGTAAAAAAAATATTACTTTGAAATTGTTTATGGCTGATTTTACCAACTGATTGAAATGCCCAACTCATTAGAAACATCATTAAACAGACATCAGACCAGTGAGGCTCTACAGAGTGAAACACACAAATCAGGAAGACAGGAAATAGATTTACACACTTTTAGATGATAACATGAGTGCTGCTTGCCCATTTAATAATGTTTACATATACAACACCTGCAGAATAAGTTGCATATTCTAGTTTATCCTTTATTCTGAAAAGATTTCACCAACTCCCCAGTAATTGGAATATTCCTTTATGCACATGAAGTATAATCAGCATTATATAATAAACAAATGCATTTCTGTCTTCTTAATCAACTAAACAATTTTCATTTATGTCCTTTACAATGACATTCAAAAGTACAATGAATTGCAGAAATTGAAATGGGTCATTTGATGCCATTTTAAATTTCTTTCTCTTTGGAGTGTTACAAGCTGTTAGTGCATAGACAAGATCACTGAAGTAGCAAAGATTAAAGTTTCAAAAAAGAAAGATGGTGGAGCTATTATTCCATCTGTAGTGTTGCTGCGGGCGCCATGTTCTGGAGACGCTGTGTGTGATCGTGAAAGTAAAACTACTTTGTTTATGCTTCCAAAAGAGACACGACTAGAAGTCAGTGTTAAGTTGGCACTTGAT
Organism: Enteromius thamalakanensis; assembly: GCA_032357475.1. Lineage (NCBI taxonomy): Eukaryota > Metazoa > Chordata > Actinopteri > Cypriniformes > Cyprinidae > Enteromius > Enteromius thamalakanensis. Next base: position 2,228,037 of record JAUCMT010000160.1, on the reverse strand, counting down.
GCAACACAACGCGTATAAAGACAGAACTAAGTTAAGATAATTTGTATGTCTCTACTTGATGCAACAGATGCCTCGTTTGTGATGTGTTTCATTACGTTACATTTCCATCAGAGCTTGCGGTATTTGCCCAATCACAGTGCACTGAATAGCTGGCCAATCAGAGCACACCTTGCTTTTTTAGAATGATGAACTTTTTACAAATCGACAAATCGTTTTAGGAGGCGGAGCTTAGAGGAGAAACAATAATTTACAGTATGTGGAAAAAAATGTGGTTTTTGCAACATCATATGACCCCCTTTAAGAAAAAAAATTATCATAAAAAATTACACATAAAAAATGTTTACTTAAGCAAGTGTATTTACGAGAGTATTTGTCAATACAATATTTTAAGATCATTTTTCTGTACGTCTACATTTAAGCACAAAGAAAACGTGAACGAGGCTTATGCAAATATTACATTTTCTTTCCATGATGGTTGAACTTCGCAACTAATCCGTGAACCTTATGTGTGCCAAACTTATAGAATACTTGTAGTATACAAACTACTGAAGTAATAGTTTCCTGATATTATACTTCAACTGTCCTTCATAAACAAAAAGATGCGGGTATGAAGTAAACAGTCTACCTGTAAGTTCATTTGCAGTTTAGTTCACAGTATAGTTGCAGTACTAGAAATATAGCTGAAACCTGAATTTTACTACCTAAAGCACACTTAAAAACAGGCCAATTTTGGTGAGTAAACTTACAGTTAGTACATGTCATTGATTGTATACCCTTGATTTATACACTGGCTTTTATTTACATAAAGAACACTTAAATGTTACTTGAATTTACTTAATAAAATGAACTTGAAGTATGGATCAGAACAGTGACAGCTTCCTTAGCAAACATTGCTAATTAGTTTACAGTATAATGACAATTAACCTTCTGCTCTTACTGTCACCATGGTAACAGCTGACAGAGAGGTGAGGTTAATTTGCTCTCTTGCTGAAGTGTATTAATCAGTATTCATCTGCATTGATCGAAACACTCTCCCATTAGCTGTGTTATGTTTGTAGCCACTACTCCTTTTATTTAACACAAATTAAATATTTCATTCTTTTAATGAAAATACTGGATATGACTGGAGTAAGATAGAATAAAATGAATTCAGCTAGTTATGTGATTCCAAGCCAAGATGTTGGCTAGCTCTACTAACATATCATCATCATCATAAACATATCAGTACATATGTACTATTCATTCCTTTAGAGCTAAAATTTTATACAATGTGTATATAAAATGTATAAGTACACGTTATTCGCAATAAAATACTGGCCATACCAAAATATGTATTAATTTCTTCAGTATTGCTGGCACTGTTGGTGGAGAGTGCTGTGTCATTATTTGAATAAGCTCCCACTTTGTTGAACATCAATCTATTACAGTAATTTTATTGATTTAGCTGTCCAGTAACAACTCTGGGTGATTGTTGCCCATGTCCAGCAGTTCCTTCCTGCCTAAGTGAACAGTTCATAGCTGCATGGCTGTGGATCAGACTTTATTATTATGCCTTGCTTTGATCAAGATTAGTTGAGAGGAATGTGACCATCTCTCTCTCTGCACCATAACATGCTCCTGAAACTGATGCTGCACACTACACACCAATACAAATATTACACATTTGTAAAGGGTATGGTATGGTAATGCATTATTCAACCGCAAACATTTCATATGATCTTATATTTTTATTTATATAAGTCACAAAGAAAGTTTTTTTTAGCCAAACACACTCATTCCTTTTCAGTTAAAACTTCTTTGGACTTTTTCCTCAAAATCTTGTCAATGTGAACAATGTGAAGCAAACTATTTTCCATGCCTAGATAAATAGTTAACCCACACTTGAATGTGCTTATGTCTTGATTCATCTTGGAGGTGCTGGGTTTGATTTTACAGCTTATGACTGTTGTTGAGGAGGTTTTTTTTTTTTTGTTAATCCACATGGACAAAAATAATTAGAAAATGTGCAATCACTGTAGCTCAAGCTCTGTGAGGTCTCACCTGTCGACTGTCTCTCTGAGACGAGGAGGAAGAGGAGGCACTCTTGTGAGTGGGGGTGGAGCTCTTGTGTGAGGGGGTGGAGCTCTTGTGGATGGGCGTGGCTCCCTTGTCATCCAGGCTGGTGGCTCGGCTTTGATGGCGAGACATGATAAGGGCTGCTGTCTAACTTCTCGACTTTCTCGTCCTTTGCTTATTTAGCCTCTCTTCTTGTTCCTCCAAAGCAAAGCATGACCAGTGAATCCTTGTGCAGCCAAACTACTGAGCACTTTCACCTGAAACACAAATTGTGAGAATTAGAAACATGATGACACAGAGGTCATAAAGGTCTGCACCTGACCAGATTTCCTGTGCCGAGAGTTTCAATTCACAAATAAAATGCAGTAGGGGCGGTAATTCTTGTGTAATTTGAACAGGAGTGGGTGGTCTAACAATATCCCCGTTCCCAACGTCTGCTGTGCGGACTACACTTTTATTTGTTATCTCTCTTTCTCTCGGTAGCGGAACATTTAAATGTGAGATTCTGTGAACCAGACCTATATTGAGCAGGAAGGCTTGAGTCAGGAAGAAAATATAGCGGGACCGGGTGGGTGCAGGATACGTAAAAATAACTAACCTTAAACAAAAAGATACAGCCCTGCACAGACCTCTACATAGAGATAAATAAATCATTAGCAGTGAAAAGTTTGGTCTGTTTGCAAAATGGCTCTGTGGTCGTTGTTTCAGTTCGCTAACAGTTCATAAACAAATTTGGGGAGAAGCACGTACAAATGATTCATCCCGGCTGTCGCCTCGTTCCCTAATCAGCCTATTATCCGATCATCCTATCAGAACTAAGAGGTTTTTCTTACACACCTTTAGACCTCACCTTCCGCCCGGTCCGCCGAGCTCCCAGCCCTCTCCCCGGACAGCACACCAAACACGCTTATTTTATTGGATTATTAATGAGGAAGTGGGAACTCGTGAAAGACTTAATGTCGCAATCATTGATGCAACAGAAATATTTGAGAAATGTTGAAAACAATTCATGTAACTATAGTCATTTTAGCTACAATTATAATATGCAATTGTGAAAATGTATCGAAAATCAAATGCATTTTAAAGTACTTGCTGTAATATTCATGAAAAACCTTCACAAATGTTACTCCTTGAATATTAAATAACCAATGTTACTTTTCATTTAATGTTGACATTTCCAGCTGTAGACTATTTAAAAATGCAATCTTTATTTGAATAGATCATTTCCTTCCAGCTTATTGGCCTTTTCTGTCTTTTTATTGACAAATTAAGCCGAGCATCTTGTCTCCTCAATGCCTGTTTATACGACCACAGCAGTAAAATGCATGGGTTATGAATGACACTAGAGGTTGGAATTGGATGGTCATTGATCAGGGAAACTGTCCAATAAGCATCAAGCAAGGCTCATTATGTTTTTTGCCCTGTCAGTGTCATTAAGCAGCGCTCTATGATCCGTAGGACAGTTCTTGAGTTACAGGCTTCACTAGGGGCTGGGGATGACAAGGAATTTAGCAATTCAGGTTTGGACTCATTTCAACTTAACGAATCCGTTAACAAGATTGTTCAAAGTCCCCTGCCCCGATCTACATGCTAAACAAAAACAATAAATATTTTTTATATATATGTTGAATTTTGTTTCAGTTGTATCTTTAACTCACACATCCACATGAAAAAGCATTTAAATTCTATGTAACACAAACTGTAGCATACATGGATTATGAATTCATTCACAAACTGTAAAACGCAATATCACAATGCTAAAGTCTTCAAAGTGTCTTATGAATCAAAATACGAGTGTCTTTAACAGACCAAATTATAGTGACAGAATATATTCTAGAAATATTATTTGTACCCATTACAGAAACATTACAGACTGAATGTAATGCTTTTGGACACTTAACTGAATGTTAAAATGAAATAAAAATGTATTATAGTTTACATTTTTATCATACTGTATGCAGTGATATAAGATTTAAAGTGTGCTGCTAGATATACTAACTAGGGCTGGGTATTGTTCAAAGAATTTTGATACCGATATCTTGAGTTCGATACCAGTTCCTGAACGATACCTTTTTTGATACCAATTTTATGAAATCAGTTTTAACAAAATCACATTATCTAAAAAAAAAAAAAAAATTCATCTACTGAGCCACTGCATGGAAAAAAATATATCCAACACAATGAATCAGTACAAATGAGTTTTAATTAAGCTCGGATAGTTTTCAGTTTACACATCTTTTATGCTACCTTTACACAAGTGCATTATTATTTATTCTTACAATAGCCTTATCATTTTTCCCCTCTGAACATTTTGTGTCCTTTTTTATACATTTATTTGATAAATTTGTACATTAGTATTTTAATCAATCAAGATTTCATTTTATTGTAGGAAAATGAAGGGGATTTTATATTACACTGTAAAACACTGAAGAAATACTTGTGGTAGCCTAATTAAGTACATTCTACTGAACAATAGTAAAATATTTCTGCTGCAATGTCCAAATCGACACTTTTATTTTGATGGCTTACAGTTCTGTGTGTACGTGATATGACGATAGATTTACTCAAATCTAACGCTCAAATGCTCTTGAAGTAACCCTCGGGGCAGTTCTGGAGATGTTATTCATGTAGCCTACTGTATTTATGTCCTCATTTAGTGAGACGCAAGACGTCAATATTAGCGAAAGCGTCCCACTAGGGCTGGGCGATAAAACGATAACGATATGTATCGCGATAGGCAAATGATCGATATCAATAAAAAATGTGTCCG
>JAUCMT010000160.1:2209274-2223112 GCA_032357475.1 Enteromius thamalakanensis | reverse complement strand
CATCGATAAATATCGATATCGACCGATATGAAACACTGATATCGTGATACAGTTTTCAGCCATATCGCCCAGCCCTACGTCCCACGCAGGTCAGTATGCTAGTAAACAAAACCATACATTAACACAGAATCACGCAGAATTCATCTTTTTTGTGTGTGTAGTGTAAATGAGGCTATTTTACACACTTCTGGTTGAACACACTGGCTAGTGCTGCAGTTACTGGCTCACAGACACTGATGAAATTAGGTACCAATAATGATGTAATTATGAAGCAGTAATTCATTGCTGTATGTAAACTTTCACACTGAATATCACACTACAATTAAAATTCAAATGTGCTTTAGTATGCTAGTCAACACATCTAAATAGGTGTCCCTCACAGCACAACAAAAGTTTACTTAAATATTTGAAGAAACTGTCATGATAGCGTGGCGCATCTACCATTGAGGACACCAAGGTCATGTCCTCTGTATTTGTTCCCGAAATGTCAACTTATTCAAAGCTGAAATCCAGCAGTGATGATTAATGCCAAACACAGAACCCAGTCCGTGTCCGAATCCATATGTTGTCTGTATTTTCTCCCAATTGAATTTCCATTCTCCGTCTAATCTCAAGGTAAATCTCCGTCTCCATCTGTCTTTGCAGACCGCGGAACTTGACGTCACGTTACGCTACAGATTCAGAGAGTCGGGAAAGCCGGCAGACTGATTGTATGTTTTTTTTCACGTAAGCTAATAGCTAATGAAGAAAACTTGAATAAAACTAAAGTAAGTTTTAAAAAGCCAACAACAGAAGGGCAGGAAAAGAGTGGGAGAGAAGGTGAGCCTGTGTGTGTCAGTGGCAGACTGTTCAGCGCTGACCTCGGTGTTTGAAAAATCCTGGATACGCACCTGCACTTCAGTGGCCTTTTATTTCATTCATTTTATCTGTATTTTTTCTTTTTATACTTTATATGAATTTAAAGTACACAACAAGAGAACATACAATGAAGCGTATTTATTATCACAATGATAGATATTCAAGTGCTCCTGGAAGAAATGTAACAGTTGTGACCGTAAGCGTGTGTGTGCTATACACGTGTAAATGTGCACGTGTTTTGAGGAGGAAAGTGTGTTGTTTTGGACATCCTGTGAGTACAGTGTTACCATGAGTGTGAATGTGTTACAGTCTCTGCATGTGTCTTCCTGCAGCAGCATTGATTAGTCATGCAGTATGGAGATTCTCAGACCAGCTTAATTAGACCCAAAGGAACACACACACACACACACACACACACACACTGAAATGGATGGTCCGGCGCTACAGTTATGTGAGACAGTTTAAGAAAAAGCTGTTTCAAGAGTGGGCACAGATACAAGTGAGATAACAGGATACATCTGTACTGGCCTTCCCAACACAAACATGCTTACCAAGCACTCTGGGGGAAACACAAACACTGCATGAACACACATTTATAATTGAAGGGCTTCCACCCCTCCTCCAGCACATTAACCAAGCCGTGGGAGCCAGGGGAAGACGCGGGGAAACACGCATCAGAAGCTCGAATCACCACGTGAACTGCTAATGTTTCCTTCAGCAACTTGTTCGCCATTTTTCCCTCCATAACAGCTTCACGCTCTGATAAATGAAACCTGCACTGAGCTCATCTAACATCTCAATGAGATGACTGATACACTGAATTGAAAGCACAAACTCATGTATTGATCTGTTTTTCTCTCTGCTTTTAGGTTTTGTCACAGTTTACGCAAGTGAAAAGAAAATTCTCCATCAGCAACACGCGCGCACACACAGTGTGTCAGTGTGAACGTGTGAAACACAGCTGATGTACAGTAGTAGCAGCAGCAGACTCTCTGGAGACGGTCCAAAAAGGCTGTCTGCAGTTAATGAAGCAGGTCTCGGTTTATTTTTTACTCTTTCTTACCTTTCAGGGTTGACTAACACTTCTATAGGGGTCAATTGTTATCAGCCTGGCCAATTATCTGTAATGCATTTTTTATGCTTACTGTATTATTAATTTTCAAAACCAATCAAATAATTTAAAAGATATTTTTTTTCTTAGCCTTTGTTATTCTACATTTGACAGTGAGTATTATTTTTATAACCCAAATACATATATATAGGTTCAAAATATCGGTTATCGTTCTACTTGATCTGTAATAATCGGTATCGGCATCAGCCTTGAAAATCACATATCGGTCGACCCCCTAAGCCTCAAGATATAGAGTGATGTATAAACAATGCATCAATATTGACCTATTTGTTCTCAAATACACAAAGTCCCAAACATGACATGCAGAAGACTAAATTCTGACTTAAATATCGATAGTTAATATTGATAATTATCAAGATAAATGGCATAACCTTTATTTTACAAACAAATTAATTGAAACTTGTTTTTATTGTGTTAGTTGTATTTTTTGTTACTATTTAATAAAACCAACCCAACTGCAGTTTGATTAATATGATTAATGCTGGATTTTAACATGATTTTTGAAGATTAAAAAAAAAAAAATACATGTTTTTACAAATGAACTCCTCACTTGTTTTTAAACATACATTAAATAACGAAGACACATTTAGTAAAAATTCATAATATATTTAATATATTGCAGAATTATTTGAAAAACTGCTCTCTAGAGTTTGTTTTGTAGTTATTAATAAGTTTATGGACATTATGAAATGCAACAATATGTGACATGTTTACATGCTGCTATAATGATGTCTGGACATTGATTGAGCGATTATCGTGACACATGATTAATTTCAGTAAGCTTCTGTTTTTTTAATATGCCTTCTGATGTCCAATCATGTTTATTTTGTACTGTCCCTAAGATCAAAAAGATGATCAGTTCATGTGCGGCCTTGACTGAATGATCGGTCATGCTGCATTTATTCACGTCGTCAGCACAAAATAGACAGTGGCACAATCAAAATGCACCATCAGAGAACCAGTGACACTGAACATCCCTAAATTAAACTTTACTTGGTCAATGAGTTCAATTCTAAAAAAACATTCTAAATTTAAAGTTGCTTATATCTTGGTCCATCACTGCATGTAAGGAAGATTATTATTGTACTTATTTTCTAACCCTATTTGTTCCTATGACTTACTTCCTAATCGTGACAGTGATTTACCCATCTTTTCTTAAACAAATATATATTTTTAATGGTTTTTAAACATTTAAAATGAAATGTTTTTCAACTAAATTATTATTTAAAAAAATATAAAACATTAAATATAAAAAATACAACCATTCCATATATATATATATATATATATATATATAGTAAAAAATCTTATAGGAAACTGTTACACAACATTTCTAATGAATATGTATAAAAAATCACTAAATTGGATGGCTTGAAAGAACTGAACGAATCAATGTCTTAATCTGAGGTTTAAATTTGAAATCCTCTGAACTTCTCACTTTTTTGTACTCGTGAGCTGTGAGATGTGCACAAACATTGGCCTGTAGGCGTAGCGTTCAGGGAACTTTATGAACAAAGACAATAAAATCATAATACTATTCACAATTTCTTTTTTTTTTGTACAACAAAAAATTATCTTTTACAGTCAGGTCAGTTTTGCCAGTGCAAAACTATAATGTAAACAACTAGGTTTATTTAAAATGTGATTTTAGATTTATCACAAAAAAAAAAAAAAAAAAAAAAAAAACTCAATATAATGAACATCTTTTTTGGTTTAGTTTTTATGTTAAAATATATAAACCAAAAATATTTATGATATTATGATATTACTTTTATAAAACATATTTGACACTTGTCTATTTAGTTTGAATCTGAGTAGCACATGCAGTTCAAGCAGGTCAAAGCAAACACTAGATCTAAGGCCAGAATGGTCCATTATCTCAGAGAGGACCAGCATGTACCACTGGAATATTCCACTGTGAATCAGAAGAGAAGTGAGCGATGGAGGCCAGCAGGAATGTTTTTTATGAAGTTGATAAACTAAACAAGGACATAATGCCCAGAACAATGTCATCTTTCCAGCAGCCGATGACAAATGAAGAAGTCGCTCATACAAAGCTCCAGTTCTATCACTGTACATTACCACAGCACAAAATACTTAGATCCTCTTCACAGGGGCTCCTGATGAAGCCACACAAAAACACAAAGAGGAAGAAACAAAGATGAGTACTGTAGACAGTAGTATGGAAAGTGGAAGAGCAAAAAGAGAAGTGCTCCATTTATATTTATAATTAGTCAGAATCTGGTACAGTACACTTACAGAAATAAACATCTGAAGTGTGTCATTCGTCCACCCTTACCGCGACCATGAAATGCAAAAACAATGACTGTCTGCCAACATGATTTCCAATGGCTAGATATTTTACACCCAAAAATGTATAAAAAGCATTTTAAATATGCATTGTTCATGTCCAGCGTGTTTCTGTGTGGATAAATGGTGCAGACGTGTGATTTTGTTTACTACACACATACTGAAACGTCTTTGAAGCTCGCAGTAATTTCAGTCGTTTAAAATTAAAGTCGTTCTCAAAGCGAGATGCGTTTATGTACCCAAGGTAAGGACCCGTATAAGATTCTGACGGTATGATAACCTTGGATAAAAACAGTTTTAACATTATCACTGTATTATAATTACTGCTCTACAATGTTATTTTTAAATGTCTTGGTAAAAAATTCAACTTTGACCTGATTTGCCGACCTAGTGCTCCTCGCGGCAGCCCTTCCCTGGAAAATCCCCGTAAGGAAGGACCTCCTTTCTCAGGGGATGGGCACGATTTGCCCCGATCTATGCAACCTGCACGTCTGGCATCAGCATAGGACACATCAGACCTCTCCGCCCCTCTCATCGGCCGTAATCACTCAGTCTAAAGCTCCCTCTATGAGGCAGGCCTACTCACTGAGATGGGCTCTGTTCGTCGACTGGTGCTCCTCTCGCGGAGAGGACCCACAGAGATGCCCGATTGCAGTAGTGCTTTCTGCCCTGCAGGAGAAGTTGGAGTGTTCAATTCGACTCTCAAAGTGAATTTTCCTGCTAGGGGTGGGTGATATGGAAAAAATACCAAATCATGATTTTTCTAAGGTAATAACGATTCACGATTTTTATCCAGATTCTTTTTCAAGTTTTTTTTTTTAAGACTATTTTTCAACAAAATATCATATCGCGATGATTCTTTGTTCCTTAGAGGTGCGAGATGGGTTAACCCCCCGAGACCGCTCCTCGTACCCTCTTGGGACCTTGCTGCCGCCCTCCGTGGCCTATGGCAGGTCCCATGTGAGCCACTTACCTCAGTCGAGCTGAAATAACTGTTGCTTAAGACAACACTCCTGACTGCATTGGCCTCCATCAAGAGGGTAAGGGACCTACAAGCCTTTCTGTCAACGAAGCATGCCTAGAATTCGGTCTGGCTGATTCTCATGTTATACTGAGACTCCCGCCCGGCTACGTGCCCAAGGTTCCTACCACGCTCTTAAACGATCAGGTAGTGGACCTGCAAGCTCTGCCCCAGGAGGAGGCAGACCCGGCCTTAGAGTTGTTGTGTCCCGTATGTGCCGTGCGCCTCTACGTAGACCGAACTCTGAGCTTCAGACAATCCCAGTAGCTCTTTGTCTGCTATGGTGGACAGCAGAAAGGGAATGCTTTCTCCAAACATAGGTTGGCCGAATGGGTGGTAGATGCCATCTCCCTGGCTTATCTACATCAGAGCTACGAGGATCTGGACATCCTTGCAATTCCAAGTTCGTCCACAACCTGCCATGCTAAACTGCAAGCTGTCAACAAACACTTCCTCATTCTGTAACGCACTATGGTTTAGTCCAGTTCTTTTTACAGTTGGCTCTGTTTGATATCGGATCGCGTTCTCATCGCATTACAAACAAACCACTCCAGGTGCAGCTACACAAAAATGACCAGATCATGCTTCAGTATTACAGTTAAAAGGGGTTACTCTTTAGCATCAGTGGTGCGTTCTTTAATTTACTCCTTGTTAGTAAATCACCCACAGACATTTCTACGCCCATCTGTGCTCTTTTGGAAATGTGCTCTCTTCCATATGACTGAGCTCCATGTATTTTATTCATGAAGGTTAAAAAAAAAAGCTTGAAAGTGCTTTGTGTCTCATGGCAATGCATGGTGTGATCCCGAGACAGAACTTTACATGTACTTTTTAAGAAGAGGATTGTTGCATGTACAAGTTTTTGTGAGAGGTCCAACTGACCTGTCCATGAAACTGATCCAACACAAAGTATTCTTAAGTATTCAATTACATCTAATACAGCTCCTTCTCTCCACAAGCAGACAGCCATCTAATCTATAATTAATGCAACAGTGCAACAAAAGTGGTAATTACTCACTAAACAGAAGCCCTAATTAGTCTATAACATGTCTTTATGAAATTAACCCAAAATAAACCCTTAATATTTGTTACTAAGTATAAATAGAAGTTACCAATTACATGCCTATTGTACCAAATACAGGTGGATAGTACCTTACACTGGATTCACAGTAAACGTTAAATATTAATGTCCCAGGACTGTTCTGTGAATTAGGTATGGTGTAATTCAGAAGCGTATCCCGTGAGATTCAATGTTAGTATTCCTGCGGCCCCACCAGGTTCTGCAGCAATGACTATTTTCAGGGCCTTTTGAAATTAAATCCTACTCAGGAGCTTCTCTTACCAAGCACTCCAGAAGCATTTCATCTTCCGTTGCTCCTCAGGAGCTGCTTTGTGAGTTTTTATCAAGTACGCCATACAGAAGCGTTTCATTTCCACTAATTTCTCCGTCTGAGAAGATGGATTTAAATTTCACAATCCTTTACAACATTACACAGTAAATGGCTCTTGGTTTTAGAACGGATATGATAGAAGGTAATGACAGTTTACTGAGGGAGTCAGATGTTAATTCAATGAGAGCTCATACTGTGAGCTATTTGTGACTGATGAGTCTGAGACTTTGAGATTGAATGGTTTGGACTGATCTGATAAAATGAATCACATGTCATTAATTTGGGAATTGAATTGGAACTAGTTCTCAATAAAATTAAACACATGTAAAATCGTGTCACGAATCGAGGCAGGGAAGTGTGCGAGTTCACATGCAAAAGAGTTTATTCAAGCTCAGGGTCAAAACAGACAGGGACAAAACAAACAGAAGCCCACCAGGGGGCCCCAGTCAGCGGGGACGACCTCCAGGACCGAGCAGGATACGACAGCGCCCTCTTGCAACCAACAGTCAGTGGCATCGCCCTTCTAGACCGATTAGTCTGTGAATACGGCCTTCGAGACCAGACAGAGAAGGAATGCATCCTTCGAGACAAAACTGACAATGAACACGCCCTTCGAGACGGAACAGACTGTGGTTTTACCCCTCTTGGCCGACTGGACAGCGACTCATAGGCCTCCAGGGGTTGAGCAGCCAGCCACGGAACCTCTGGATATTCCACGGCAGGAACCGACATCTCCAGATGTCGTGTAGCCACTGGCGGACCCGATGGAGACTCTGAGCCACACACAGGCTCTGGAGGCTCGGGCCATGGTACCTCACTGTTTTCTTGGGACTAAAGAAGTTCGACTGACGATAGTGGAACCGAATCAAAAACCTGTTCTGGCGGATCCGGCCAAAGTGGATCCAGATCAAAGACCGAGTCTGGTGGATCTGGCCACCATGGATCCAGATCACAGACCGGTTCTGGCGGATCCGGCCAAAGTGGATCCAGATCACAGACCGGGTCTGGCAGATCTGGCTACAATGGTTCCGGATCACGGGCCATGTCTGGCGGATCCGGCCACTCCAGTTCTGGATCGCAGACAGCGTCTGGCGGATCCGACCATACAACACCCAAATCGCAGACCAACTTTTGGGAATACGGAAAGTGAGACCCGTAAATCGGGAGTGAGACCCGTATCTGACTGGCTTGACACCATTCCCTTTCCTGGCGGTGTTACCTTGGCACTGACTGGGTTTTGCACAGCTCGGCAGACTGTGCAACCGGGACTGACCTGACACCACACAGCCCCTCTCGCTGTAACGTGATGTCAGCACCAGTCACTAACGTTTCAGGGATCGCTAATATGGGTGATGGCTGGAAAACCATAATCGACTGGACATGGAACAGCACCTGAGGCTGTCTTGATGGAAAGCGGCCCCTGTCACCGCAAAACGGGGTTGCTCCCTGTTTCCTGTGATCTCAGAACCGTTAGGGGTTTAGCTAGAGCTGGCAACTGTGCTGGTGGATCTGGCACTGCGGAGACTCTAGGCAGCGCTGGAAACCACGATGCTGGGTTGACGTCCGCGGATTTGGCTGCCATTTTGTGTACAAACGGCACAGGCTGAATGGCGCAGCGAGTGCCGGTCCATGGGTTCCCTTCTACGCTTGCGACGCGGCGCTTACTCCTCGCAGAGTGGCATGCCTGTACATGCTCCTCCACCTCTCCCACGGTGTAGGATGTAGCATCTGCTTAAAATCACCGATGGTCAGTTTGGACTTTAGGCTTTAAAGGACCCTTTTAGCCTTTGACATTTGCATATAAATTACAAAACTGGACCCTCATTCTACATTTATATTGAGGCTTGAGTGCCCATAAGTATCCCCACTATGACAAGGAGGCTAAGCAGATTGGGTCTCCAATCGCTACATCAAACTTCAAAGCATTCTAAAGAGATGCAGGAGACCTCCTGGCAGACCACCAATGCACTGACCAGACCTCTGGTTTGGCCCCACGCTTCCAATACACATCACGCACACACTTAAAGACATTTTCTGTATTTTATGCTATGAATATGCAATTATAAATGTATCCCGTATATGCATGCAGTGTGTGTATGTTCCTTTATACCAGTTACAACTTTTATTTGCATTAGTTAAACTCAAATGCCTAAATTTAAGTGTATAAGTGTCTGCTTTACTACCTCCTAAAGGTTCCGTTCTTGGTATCAAAATTATCTCCTCTTTATTACTCAAATGATGATGTATGCTATGTGAACACAAAATGCATCATACAATTTCTACAAGGTTTTGAAATAAGCTGCAACAAATCTCTGGACCAGCAGTAAAAATTCCAATGGGTTGTAAAATCGAAACAAAGAAGGTTGTTCCCGCCAAAAATTCAAACTTGTGATTGGCCATTGCACCCAAATAGTCGGTGTGTCTGGGAATCATCAAAAATTCCGGACCCAGGCTAATCTTCGCTCAAATCCCTTCTTCTTGAGACAAACACTTTCCAAAAAACTCATCTCTTGAGTTTAACCTCCGACAGTTTTTCTTTTAAGAAACTGTGTTAACTCGCTGTAGACTATTTTCCTACCTTTCGAGGAAACAGAGGAAAACCTCTAGCTCGCACCTAAAGGTGGATCACCTAGAAATCAATACTCTTTTCAGACAAAAAGACCAATGCAAGCAACATTTATAACTATTTAAATGCGTGTTTAAGCTTGAACCCCTTTTTAAGGTGAACCTTCATTCTTTGATGATTCGCATTAGTCTGTGGTTAATTGATGTGAAATACTGACCATTCTCTTACTCTTTTCCTTACATTCTTTTATCCTGTACATATATGTTTGTTTAATTTTGTTGTACGTTAGCTATAGCCTCGTTTATTAAATTCCTTCTATTCACAATAGATTGTGACAGTCGTCAATGTTTTTGTTGTTGTTTCTGCTCTGTTTTGTTTTGGGGGCGGGTATTATTTATTTGTGAATTAACAAGAAGTTATTTAAAGATGTGCGGTAAGGTTGCGCGCTCTCTCTCTCGTTTTTTGCTTGCTCTCTTCCACTTTCTCTTCCACTTCTCTTTCGTCGCTTCTTCCGCTCCCACTCGCGCTGTTGGATCGCGTGGTGTTTTCGTGAGTATGTTGGTTACATGGTTTAATTGTTGGGTTGCTAAACCCCGCTTAAGAGTTAAATCCCGTTACCATGTGCATACTGTTTAACGCGCAAGTTATAGTACTGAGGACGTTGACTCGGAGAGAATTAATTTTGTCCTCAGGTGAAGTGTGGCTTGGGGGAAAGTATTGTCTATAGAGAGAAACATGTGAGCGAACTTTTCTTTCTGATTCTGAGAAAGTGTGTAATAGGCCAATGTTGTGTGGGACAAGCAGACTAATGTTATATTTTCTTTATTATTATCTTCATTTTTGCTTACTTGAGCGCTCTGGGTAAAGATTATTTTTTTTGGTTGTATTATAAATATTGGGATGTCCTTTTGATGTGTTCATTTGTAGTTTTCCGGGCCCAGTAAATGATCGGGTGAAAGTTAATGTGCATATGTTGAAGTCTATTGCGAAGTGTGCCTGTTAAAAAAACTACTTTGAAGCACACGTTGAGGACTGATATGAAGTGCATATGTCAAGGACTGTTTTGGGGCGCATATGTTTAAATCTATAGTGAAGTGCACCTGTTAAAACTACTTCGAAGTACACATGTTGAGGACTAATATGAAGCACACATGAAACCTGATGTAAGGTGTATGTATTGTAAATCTATTAAATATGTTGTGCAGGTACTGAGGCCTATTATAATGTGCATGTGTTGAAGTCAATTATGATGTGCACTTATGTCAAGTCCTACATGATTTGCATATGTTGGAATTTTGTGGACTTCGAAGATATATTTCACCTGTTAGTGTTTTGTATGAGGTATTAAAAGGTAATGTGCCTGGGCCTGGAAATATTGTTTTTTTTTGTGGTTGTTGTTGTTTGCTTGTTTATTCATTGAGCTGATTATAAAAAAAGAGAAATGAGCTATACGTTATTTGGTTGTTGACTAAATTAGTAGATTGACCAAGAATGTATTACAATTGTGAAGTGAAATAATTTAATATGGTGGTTATTTTTGACCCCTGGCGCCCGAACGTTATATTGTAAGGCCAAACATCGTTACAGATTTGGCGCCCGAACAGGGACCTCCCAGATGTTGGGTGTTTATCTTTCTAATTGTGATTTATTCTTGTAATTATGGAGTCTGGGTTTTCTCTTAGTAATGTTTCTACAACAGATGCTAGCAACATTGCACCATCTCATGATAGTCCTTCTACTCCTCGTGATCCAGAGCCGTCTTTGTTAGATGACGATATGGACCTAGAACAACCGTTTCTCGGGGTTCCTTTAATTCGTTCAGGTAATGAAGCAGATGATATAACTATTTTTTCTCAGGCAATTGAGTCCCTTAAGAGTGTGTTTGTTGATACCATAGCCTGGCAGAAGAAATGGTTTCAACAGAATGCTGAACTATGTACTCATGACATTCCTAAAGAAACTTTATCTGTGGTTGAGAAGGCTCATACTGACTTCTTAGATGTTCTTGGTGAACGCTTACAAGTTTTTACTAATAACACCATTGAAGCTATTCAGTGGAATGCCAAACAGTCACATAACGAACTAAAGGTCTTACTTGATCAGACTAATTGTTCTTTGGTTTCATCATTTAAAACCATTATAGAAGAACACCCAGTAGGGAAAAAAGGGCTACATAAAGAAGTGTATGATCTGAAACAACAATTGCTCAATATACAGACCTCTCTGGATAGTCTGATGCAGAAAAGTATTGAGATTGATAGTAAATTGGCTGAGCATACAGGAACTGCTGCTCCACTTCAGAAAGATTCTAGTCCTGCGTTACCAGGGTATTTTGGGGGTCTAGACAATCCTGTTTCTGTTTTAACTAATTTGACATGCGCTCGAGAGTTGCCTATTAAGATGGTATTTCCATCTTTTGGGGCTGCACACGATGAGAAGGATCCATTAGTCTACTTAGAAAGGTGCAAAGATTATTTAGCCCTTAGACCTATGTCAAATAGTGAAATTTTGGCAACCATGCGTAGTGCATTACATGCCTCAGCTCGGGATTGGTGGGAGACTATGAGGTTTAGGATTGATACATGGGAAAATTTTCAGAAAGCGTTTTTAGCTGTCTTCCTGCCAGAAGACTATGAAGATGTGCTAGAAGATCAAGTGCGAAATCGTTTGCAGGGGGTAAATGAAAGTGTACGTGACTTTGCTTTTTCTTTTCAAGCTTTGTTTAAACGTTGGAAAAAGGATGCAACTGAAGATGAGGTACTAAAATCTCTATTAAAAGCTATGAATCCATGTTTTGCCAGCCAGATCCGGGGTTGCGTGCAAACGGTTGAGGAACTAGTAAGGCTGGGAACACAAATAGAAAGAGATTATGATCATCAGAAAAAATATAATCAGTTACAGTTGTCTAAGAGCAATACTTTTGATCAAAGTTTGCAAGCCAGAAAGGGAAAATAATTAGACAGGAAAAACAGTAGTCCTTTGGAGCAGAGAAATACAAGTTTGCTGTGTTGGAGATGTCGTGAAAATCATTCCCCAGGGTCCTGTCCTAATTTTAAGGCGTCCATGAGTGGAAAACCTCCTGGAGGACAAGTTCATGATGGCAAGGAACCTCAGGGTCGAAATCAACCAAGAGGTTTTGTGTCTGCTTATGATATTCAACAATCAGTAGAAAAAGATGTGACTAGCATTAAACAAAGTAAGAAGGATGGTCCAACATTTCTTCGTCAGTTAGTCATTCCTGTAACTGTGAGGAACTACACAGGAAAAGCACTTGTAGATACAGGGGCTACCTATACGTTGTTAAATATTGAGTTGTGGAATAAACTGAAGGGGGCTAAAGAGCAATTAGACCCATGGCACAAAGGACCCCTTTATTTGGCAAATGGGGATGCTACTGTCCCTTTAGGACAGAAAGTGGTGGATTTCTATCTTCATAACTTGCATTTTCAGGTTCCTACAGTTGTTCTTCCTGCACAGAATCTTGTGTATTCGATGGTGTTAGGACTCGACTTTATAGCTGCGACTGGTTTGCAGCTTAATGTTAAAGAGCAGTTATATTCTTTTTTTAGGGGATTTGGAGGGATGCATTTTTCCATTCCAGGCACCGATTACTTCAGGAGATTCATGGATGTATTGTAAGCCATCTGTTGAGGGAACTCCTACTACCTATCTTTACTCTGCTGTACCTCTAATTTCACTAGAGCCGTCAGAAAAGCGAGTACATGGACAATTGTGTTCAAGAAGAACCGTGTGTCGAACTGTCAGATTTAGTTCTAAGTAAGGTAAATGAAAGTAATTTACCTGGAAAAGAGTCTAATGTTCTTTCCACTCTCTTGTATGACCATTCAGGAGTGTGTACACCAAATTTGGGGAGAACTCATTTGGTCCAACATAAGATCATTGTTCATTCAGATGTGGTTGTGGCACAAAAACCTTATAGGTTACCAGTACACAAAAAAGAAATTGTGCAAGAGCAAATTGACGATATGCTCGCAAGAGATATAATTCAGCCATCTCATTCAGCTTGGGCTTCACCCATTGTTTTGGTTCCCAAGAAAGATGGGGGCCAACGGTTTTGTGTGGATTATCGTCGATTAAATGCAGTAAGTGAAAGTGATGCATTTCCCCTTCCCACTGTGGGTGAAATTTTGGAGTCATTGGCTGGAGCTCATGTCTTTAGCACACTTGATTTGAATAGTGGGTACTGGCAAGTGGCGATGGACCCAGGGAGTATGGCTAAGACTGCATTTGTGTCTCCTTTTGGGCTATATGAATTTAAGGTGCTACCTTTTGAGTTAAAGAAAGCACCAGCCACATTTCAAAGGCTGATGAATAGGGTGTTAGCCGAGTGTTTAGGCCAGTGTTGTCTAGTATCTGGATGACATAGTTATTTATTCAGCAGATTTTAATCAGCATATACAGGACCCTGCAAACATGCCGCTGCGGGGCCCATGCTGGCTTTTTGCGGGCACAGTGGGCTAGCGCCAGCCCACACCAAACCTAAACAGGCCCAGTGCGGGCTTGCCCAGGCGAGGCCCACAGCTTTGGGCTCACTGCGGG
>JAUCMT010000160.1:2135301-2148038 GCA_032357475.1 Enteromius thamalakanensis | reverse complement strand
AGACGCTGTGAAATGACAGATGAAGGATGTTCTGCTGTGACTTCAGCTCTGAAATCAAACCCATCACACCTGAGAGAACTGAACCTGAGCGAGAATAAACTCAGAGACTCTGGAGTGAAACGCCTCAGTGATCTACTGATGAACACACAATTCAAGCTGAACACACTAGAGTTAGTATCATTATACTCTATACCAGTTACAGTGTGATTAATGTTTACTGTTTAGTTTCATCAACATCTTCACAGGTGGGAAAAGCTTCCATTCAACAACATCTTTAATTATTTTACCCATGTTATGGTAATGATGTCTGGTGTCTTTAACTTGGTAATTTGCCTGATATTCACAATCTCCTTCTTGAGTTGGGATTCTCAATACATATTATTTTGTGTTAATGTTGCAAGCTGTCCTGTGACAATGTCTTGAGGCCTCTTGGTGGACTTCAGCTCCTCATGTTTCAATGCTTCGATCGAATCTTAAGTGTCTGATTCACTCTGATGTGCTACAGCTACCTCAGAAAATACTAGTTCAAGATGTTGACAGTCAAGATGATTGTTTCCCAAATCCAACCAGAGGATTGGTTTGTGATAATCAATCTGAAAGACGCATATTTTTTATGGAAAAATTGCCACAGCACAAGACATTCCTGAGGTTCGCTTTCAGGGGCGAAGCTTACCAGTAAAATGTTCTTCCATTCGGCCTAGCCCTGTCACTCCGCACACATACAAAATGCAGGGATGCAGCTCTGGCTACTCTAAGACTCTAGGGCATCCGCATCTTGAATTACATAGACGACTGGCTGGTTTTGTCTCAGGAGCTAGCTCTTTGACATTGAGATGTTGTCCTAGCTCATCTGAAAATCAAGAAAAGCGCTCTCTCTCCTGCTCAGAGGATAACGTATTTGAGGGTTGTATGGAATTCGATCGTAATGCAGGCACAGCTATCTTCAGCACGTATCAAATCCATTCTCAGTGCCCTAAGGAAGATCAAGCTAGGCTAGAAAGTGTGATCGTTACTGTTCGTTACTTTCAGAGTATCCCAGATCTCATGGCAGCTGCATACATGGTGATACCCTTGGGTCCTCTGCACATGAGGCCATATCAGTTGTGGCTGAGAGCTAGGGGATTTCATCCAAGGGCCAATCCCCACAGGCAATTTTGGAGTTACACACCAGGGGCTTCGTACCCTTTCTATGTTGTTCAGACCCCAGTTTCTGACTTTGGGTCACACTCTAGGTCCGTGTTGTCACAAGTTGCTAACAACGGACACTCCCCTCATGGGTTGGAGTGAAGTCTTAGATGGCCATCAAGCCCAGGGGATCTGGAGAGGTTATCTTCTCACATGGCACATCAATTGCCCCGAAATGATGGCTTTTTTCAGGCCCTAAAATACTTCCTTCAGCATTTGAGAGGTTACCATGTCCTAGTGCAGGTGGACAACACTTGAACTTAGATCGGGCCAAAAAAAGAAAAATTCTACCCAAGCCTGTGCACCTTGTGTGTGAGCCCAACCCAGTCCAACACATTAACGGTAACTATGAACCCAACCCTGATTTAACCCTCTCAGCGGTGAGTTTAAAATATTCCAGCGGTCCCCCCAGAGTGAGATTTTTTTTAGGCGACTGTTATTTAGAACGTTCGCATTTACTGTTTCCATGGTAATGCATTTTGCTTGTCACGTGACACACCACGAGCGCAATTCCGCTGAAAGACAGACCGATCGCTTTTGTTTAGTTTATGAATAAAACACATCGGCAAATGAAATTGGAATGGGTTGTTATTGTTGTTTCCATTGACATCTTTGTGTATTTTACAAGCTCTAAATGTATTGTTTCGCTCGTGCTTATGTGTATTTAAATTTCAGAAACCTAAAATATGCATTATGGGGTTAAGAACACTGTATAGTTGTGATATGACAAGCAGAGTGCATGTCTCTCACTCTCATCTTATTTTTAAACAAAAAAATATTTGAAAACCTATTATAAGTGCAAAACCACTGTGTCCAGTACATGCTCTGCAGTTTAACGTCCATTGCACCAGCCAGTGGCATAAGTTGGAGCAGCTTTTTATATGCTACAACTGAGGGGCGGCAACCACTAGACAAACGATGTCACATTGGGTGAGGGATGCAATTTCCCTAGCCTACGAGGTGCATGGTCAGACTTCACCTCTAGGAGTTCTAGGAGGGCCCATTCAACTAGAGGGCTTGTATCATCAATGGCTTTGCCAAGAGGTGACCCCTTGCAACAAGTGTCTGATGCGGCAGGTTGGTCCTCTCCGCAAACATTTGTCAGATTTTATAGTTTGGATGTCCATGCTACTCCAGGCTTACGGGTCCTCGAGTCAGCATTCCAGAACCAGGTCTAGACCTCTTTGATGATTGTGCGCACACACTACACAACCCTGGGGGTCCAGACACTTTCAGTGCAGCGGCTTTGGTATTCTCGTTCCCAATAGCGTTATGACGCAGCATAGAGTGTAGCTTTTGAAAGGGAACGTCTCAGGTTACTTGACTGTATCCCGGTTTCCTGAAAAAGCGGGAATGAAATGCTGTGCTCCAATAGCGTTATGACGCAGCATCGGGTGTAGCATTTGAAAAGGAACTTATTGAATGAATTAATGTTGCACTTTACTGAGTATTGCCATACACCCAAAGCGCTGTACAATCATGTGGGGGGGTCTCTCCTCAACAACCACCAGTGTGCAGCATCCACTTGGATGATGCGACGGCTGTCACAGGACAACGGCGCCAGTCCGCTCACCACACACCATGCGACACTGCGTCAAAACCTTCAGCATGACCATGCTCTGAATCTGCTGTCAAATCCGTCCAATAGGCGGTCAAGACATCACCCTCGGATGACATCACTGACCGGGAGCTTAAGAGCATGTGCGGAGAAGCAAACGCAAGCCTCAGAAATAAAGCAAACGTTGGCAGGGATGCTGTGGGTGTGGCTAGAAGAAGCAGTATCTCTTTCCTTCAAGGAACTAGGGTTATATTCATAACCCCAAGATGTTCAGGAACTCACACTGCATCAAAACGCTATGGGAACGAAAAACCCACGCCCCCAGACCCACAAGTCCCTGCCTAGTGTGGAGCAGCACAACTAAGACACAAAGACAGCCGAGCCTGGAGTAGTCGAAAGTTCTAGCCTATAAAACCTGACAAAGGTCAAGGGAGAAGACCAAGCCGCAGCTTTGCAGATGATCGGGACACCTGCTGAAAAGGCCTTTGAGGCTGCCACACCTCTAGTTGAATGAGCCCTGAAAGGGAGGAGGGGAAAAAAGAGTGAAGTGAAGTGGAAACTGGAGTGAAGTGGTACCGTGGGAACTTTAGAAACATAACATTTAGGAACAGAAAGACCTTCGCCAGACTGGGCGCAAAGTCTATACAAGAAGGGGCCATTGAAAAGGCCTGCAAGTCCCCTACCCTCTTTGTGACGTGAGTGCCAACAACACTGCAGTCTTGATGGTGAGGAGACAGTCAGGGACCTGCTCCAGAGGCTCAAATAGAGCTTGACAGAGGGAGTCAAGTACCACCGCTAGATGTCAGAACCTGAGAACGTACCACAGGCCTCAGCCTAAGTACACCACGAAGGAAACGAGCGACTAAAGGATGTCTACTCACTGACTGTTCACCAACAGGAGAGTGGAAAGACAAAATTGCTATTGCACATACACCTTCAGGGTAGAATAGGCTAATCCCGTAGACAACCTAGCCTGCAGAAAGTCCAGAACTGTACCAATCGGACAGTTTACTGGGTTTTGCTGTCAGTCAGTGCACCACGAGGTGAACAACTTCCACCTCAGAGCATATAGTTTCCTCGTTGAGGGAGCCCTAGATTGAAGAATATTCTGAACGACTTCGTGCCGACAAACCATAAGCTATGAGTTGCATCCCTTCAAGGGCCATACTAGATCTCTGCGACAGCGCTCTGAATGAAGGCTGGCGTTTGCTTCTCCGCACTTGCTCTTAAGCTCCCGGTCAGTGACGTCACCCAAGGGGATTATCCGCCTATTGGACGGATTTCACAGCAGGTTCAGAGCGTGGTCATGCTGAAGGCGTTCCCATAGCGTTTTGACGCAGTGTGAGTTCCTGCAAAGAAACTGGCCCCAACAACTTAATAGTAAATAGTTTATCTTGTATTTATCCCATTCTCCTATTTCGTTAATGGTCAGTGCTTCACAACGGCCTCCATCACCGGAAGCGCTATTTAAACAATCAATTTACTCATCTCACCTTCCTCCCGGGGGGGCACGTGGGGATCAGGCCAGACACCCAGATCTGCTCAATCCTTGCCACTTAGCGGTTCAAATTAGGGCTCAGGATCCCCGGACTGCATGCCAAACACGCTTATTGTATTTGATTATTATCATGATTATCAGTAATTATGTTCCCACTGGATGCAATAAATGCCTCCATTTGTAGTGTTTTATTGTTTTTTGTCATAGCACTGTCCCAGGCATCCTGTTATGATAATGGGCGTAACATTTCTGTCAAATGCTTGTCACTCGTATAGTTTTGGATGGGGGAAAATGCAACGCTTAACACTGCTGGTCAGTTACAGGAAGCCCTGCCTTCTGAATAAAATAGCCAATCGCTGATCTGTAAAGTCAGCGCATCAACACATCTGCGGTTAAAAGTTCTGGTTGCTATAGAAACAGTGAGCATTCTGAGACATGTGCCAAGGACTGCGCATGCATTGACTGATCTCGCCTAAGAAAATAAGCTTTTTACAACGCTGTTTAAGCAAAAGAAACATTTATTGCACAGTTTTTGACAGATTTCGTTAATCAGAAGCTTAGTGAGCAGTTCTGGAGAATTTGATGTTTCCCCCATTCAAAGAGATAGGAGCAGCACTTGTATACCCAAGAGGGGTTTCAAAGATGGCCGAGTGGCCGAGTGACATGACTTGTCTTAAAGAGACTTTGGCTTTGAACAAATCGACCCGTTTCAGTATGCAGGGCTTAGAGGAGAAACATAAATCTACAGTATGTGGAAAATAATGTGTTTTTTGCACCTTGAACCACATAGACTTTACCAAATACACAAAATAATGTTCTTTTTTTTTGCGACATCATATGACCCCTTTAATGCCATGCTCTACAGCAAGAAATGTGCTCACTTTCAAAATCAACAAAATCAGACAGCTAGCAGATATTCATAAAATGTATTTTTTGGGTGTTGATTTTTTCTTACTGGTCCTTAAAGGGTTTACACTCAGACTTATTTCACACTGCAGGCTGAAGTGGCCCAAATCCCGCTTTTTTGGCCAAATATGACATATCTGATTATTTTATGACTGTCTGATCAGGCCCAGGCCACTTTCATATGTGGTCCTATATCGGATGCATATCCGATGTTTTACAATACGAACAGCTGTGTTACATTTCATGCTGTTTTTACGACACTGAAATTCAACAGACGTCACAATTCTGCACTGGAGAATTAATATTCTTCTTATCACAATAATTTAGACTCTGATTTCACATTAACTTAAAAATCACTAAACATGAGCAGCATCCATTGTTATTTCTGAAACACAGTGCACTGTGTCTGACGTCACATCTTCTTCTGCGCATATGGGTCACTTCAGGGCTTTATATGGTTCACACATGAGACTGATGGCAGTCACATTTAAATGACAATGTGAACAGATTTTAGCTAAATACCCGATCTGAGCATTAAGACCTGCAGTCTGAACTAAGCCTTAGACTCGAGTTAACATTATAACAATCTTACCCAGAATTTTAACAATCAAAAGGCTAGTCTCAGTTTTACACTACTGTACATTGTTGAAGTAATATACATTATAACTGAGGGACTAGAAATTGTATTCTGTGGTAATAGACAGCCTATTACAGATGCTACAGAAAGAGTTGCATTTAACCCAGAATCTTCCTTTAAAGAGCATGATTAAAGATAAGAGAGACTTCTGCTCTGCTTAAAACCTTGGACCTCTGTCGGCTCGTGTGCGTCTTCAAAATGCCAGCAGCACAAGATTATATAACAGCTTGTCTTCAGATGATCTCATGTTTTTGCTCAGTTCTCCTCACTTATAGTCAGATCATTCGTTTTTTTATATGGTGACAAGTGTTTGTTTGTAATGTCTTCAGGCAGATCAGTTTTCTGGCTTCCATATTAGATCTGTCCTGTGTGTCCCTATCTGGAACAGTAACCACCAAATCATAGGTAAGATATCCAGTTAAGCTCTGTTGTTTCACTACGTGTAGTATGTACTGCTGCTGTGTGCTGGAGTTCAGTGATGTGAAGACAAAAATGTTTATATAGGATAATGTCTGCTTAAATGTATATCTGTGTGTCACATAAGCATGTGTGTGTGTGTGTGTGTGTGTGTGTGTGTGCTGCTGCTGCACATGTGTACTGTGTGTGTGTGTGTGTGGGAGGACTGGGGACCGAAAGTCATTATGAGCACAAACAGCCAGTAGAAGCAGAAGTCAAGGATGTCTTCATTCAAAAGATTTCTCTCTCCCCTTCTCACTCTATTTCTTCATCATCTTTTAAATCATGTATAAAGCCAGCACTATGAGGAGATTTATAGCAGAAACCTGACAAATGTACCTCACAGTCCATAAATGAAAGATTTTATATCCACATAAATACTGTAGCTATTTAAGTCCTTGGGTATGTTTGGAATTGTATTCAGCATACAACTGTTTTTGTAGTATGCAGTATATACTACAGATGTTTTGTATGGATGGAGATGCCCAGATGCATACTACTGTATATACATGTACAATACACCACCAAATAATTACTATATAATAAATGAGAATGAGAAGTGATATCAACCTGGTGCTTTGTAGCATTTTATTCTTTACATCATATAAAACAATATATATAAAATGAATAAATAAAGTATTTTTTCTTTATATAGCAATTCATATATTGCTTTTTTAATAAAATACTATAAAATAATATGGTCACAATTTAGTTTGAGGGCTATTAAATGAATAAACTCCCAATTTGCTGTGTATTAATATTTAGTAATGTAGTTAATATGCATTAATATGTTCATTAATACGAATACAAAAAGCATTATATAAAACGCTTTCTCGCTTTATTATTATTCTTTCTAAATAACCATTTTAATGATGAAAGATGATAACTGGGCACCTCTCACTGTATCATGCAGCGTGTAATGAGGTCATGTGACAACACTGTATCATGCTTCTGTTTAGAGCATTCATCATTGCCTGATGCTACTCGTTCACATACTGATTTTAAAATAGCAGGGGCTGTTGTGTATATACTGTGCAGACGCAGTGAGCTGTGTAACTATATACTGAGATGACAACCGGACACCTTTTAGTTTAGGATTACATAAAAAGATGCTTTTTCTCAGTCATGCACATATCAGTGGGCTTTCAGCCGAACAGGCTTCTTCAAGTGATAAAAATGTTGGTGAAGCCACATATATATGCATGTGCAAGCTGTCCAAAGCAAGCACCACATTTCTGATTGACTGTAATGAGATGGGGGGGAGGTGTTAGGTGTGTGAACGGGGGGAGGGTTTGCACTTAAAGGAACAATCATTCTAATTACATACTAAAACACAGCACACTGTTTAATTAGTCATATAGAAAGAGAGAGAACGTGAGAGATTGGGGGTGGGGTGAGGGAGAGATTCTTGACTCCGGAATCCTTCATCAATGTGCATTGCTATGCTTTAAAGGACCTGATATGGATCATGAAACACTACATGCAAAGTTTTCATGTGTGTGTGTGTGTGTGTGTTGCAGGTGTGGCTCAGGTCTTGAACAGATTAGATGGAAAACCATTTGATGATGCAGATCAGAGGCTGTTTGAGGTATGATATCTTTATGAGTGCTTTTGCAACGTGAAAGGGGTCCATGAATGAATATGCATATACACACATGCGCTATCTTCACAATTATTTCATTGCAAGCGTCTCAGAGGGATTTGAGAATTATGACTTATTTATAATTATGAATATTTTAATTCAAAGTATTAAATGGATGCGACCCTATTGGGACAAAAGCCCTCCCTACCTTACCCTACACCATAATTATCTTCAACTTTTTGATTATTTAATTCGTTTAAAAAATACAATTGCTGATACCGATATAGATGCCGATATGTTTACTTTTTAGTTTGGAAACAACACACTTTAAATTAAAAAATCTAATAAAAAATAAATAAAGCAGTATTTGAAGTCATAAAATAATGAGTATGTTTTGATTTAAAGGTCAGACGCTATAGCTTACTTTTACGGCTCGCTTTAATTAAGAAAAAGAAAATCAACTATATGATACAGACCGAACATAAAACAGCTGAGTGAAAACTCAGAGTTTGGTAATCCTGAGATAAGAGAAACTCTGGGTTTTCCGTTTCAAAAAGGCAGGTTTGTTAAACCCCATGAAAGCAGGGTAAATCAAGCCTGTTTCTGAAAGAGGTAACTTAACGCGGTAACTTACTCTGTGAACCTAACCTGGTCAGGAGCAGGTTTTAATCTCTAAACTCAGAGTTTTTGTCGGTCTCCTCTCATTTTTAAAGACAAGCGATATTTCTCTGTATTTCTATGCCTCTATTCATTCCCTGATTAAAACAGCCACCACCACAAAAAAATAAAGAGTCACAAAAATGTATTTTGTCTTCTTCATTTCCTACTAATAAAAGGAACTTTTCAGTTTTTTATATTCTCTCAAAACTTAATAATCCACTAATAATCCACAAATCACAGTACACACCTTACCTGTTGTCACGCCACAGGACTGCACTGGGATCAGTGCAGTCAACTTTAACAAACTCATTGGTCTAACGAGCTAATCTAAATCTGATCAAGGTAACAACCCCGAGGTAAAATCACTACTGTTTACCTTATGCCTCATGACCTGATACTATCATTGTGTTTACAAGGAATACTAACTATTGTGAGAAGTTTATGTTTCATGCTGCCAAACCTGACTGGAGATCGCTTTCACGGAGGATTTGCCAAGCACGCCCAAACTCACCAGTATACACTTACCTGAAAGAACAATCACCTGCACCAAGAAAGCCTAGAACTCTCTAAGCACAGTTCACCTAAGGATCGCTTGAAGACTGTGAACTGTGTGTGTGCTACGCTATTGAACGGAGTTCAAATTCTTCTGCTTTCTAAAGACTTTCTACAAATCTCAATAAATTCACTCAAACTTACATTAACGTCTCCTCCTCCTTGCACTGAGCGGTTACAGAATCATCGCTCCTCAATCCGAGAACAAATAAACCCACACGCTCAGTATGGAAAGGAGGACCATCACGCCCAAAGAAATTATCCAACGCATAATCCACGGGTTCACTCCTCTTCCGGGACCCCGAGAACTATGGCCGAAAGAACGAAAATTGTTCCAAAGTCCCACGATGTCTAACCTACCATATCATTGCACTGATGCAGAGTTGTGGGCTGACATGCCGGAGCGGATTCCCGCTCCAGTCCAGGAAACCCCAGAATTCGATCCAGTCCCAAGTTTACTGCCAAGAGAGCAGCTTCATCACCATGATCCAATCCCAAGTTTACTGCCAGGAGAGCAGTTTTATGATCCAGTTTCAAGTTTACTGCCAGGAGAGCAGTTTCATGACCCTGATCCAGTTCCAAGTTTACTGCCAGGAGAGCAGTTTCATGATCCAGATCCAGTTCCAAGTTTACTGCCAGGAGAGCAGTTTTATGACCCTGATCCAGTTCCAAGTTTACTGCCAGGAGAGCAGTTTCATGACCCATATCCAGTTCCAAGTTTACTGCCAGGGGAGCAGTTTCAATGGCCCGATCCTCCAGAGCTCGTAGCAGAGGACCTGCTGCAATGGCCCGATCCTCCAGAGCCCGTAGCGGATGACCTGCTGCAATGGCCCGACCCTCCAGAGCCCGTAGCAGAAGACCTGCTGCAATGGCCCGATCCACTAGAGCCCTTGATGGAGGAGGACCTGCCACCTTGGCCAAAGTGTGATGCGCTGCACGAGTACCCTTCAGAGAGTCAAGCGCTGCAAGAGCGCCCTCCAGAGTGTGATATATCCGCCACAGCCTCAGCCGGCTCCTGATCCACCACCCGAGGATCCAGATCCGCCACGGCCTCAGCCGGCTCCTGATCCACCACCCGAGGATCCTGATCCGCAACGGCCTCAGCCGGCTCCCAATCCACAGAGACAGGTCTGATCTTCTTTGTCATCCTGGAAACACCCCATGTTAGGTCCTGGTATGGATTCCAGGATGCCCACAAATCCCACCCACCCGTCCTGCATAAGGACATATTAGAGCGCCAGGAGTCGCTCCTAGGGAGGGGGGTAATGTCACGCCACGGTAACAACTTTTACCATCTTTCAATAAACTCACCTAAACTTACCTCAACGTCTCCTTCTCCTTACTCCATTACAAAGACATTATTCCAAACTATTCTAAATATTTATTTTATTTGTGTACATTCACAGTTAAAACAGCTGTGCTTTTTGTAAACAAGGGAAACTATTGGTTGCCGCTTTCTAAAGAGCGAATCAAGGAAATAATATGATTTATTATTTGTTTATAAATATATATTTTACATGTGGGCATATTTAGGCTATTGTTTTTCTCTGTTCACAAAAGCTCTGCGCGTGATGGGATGTAAATTCTCACGTTACAATGTTTATGCTGCTTTTTGCTTGTAAAAACTTATGTAACAATTCTCTTTTTTAAGGATGATGTCATCACCCACAAAATGTTTTTTCACCATTTATAAATAAATGTTCTAAAAAGTCATCTATATTATTTTTTATGGGTGTAATATTATAATGTTGTTATTGTTTTATTTGGTTATTTTATCTCTATTTAACAAAACAAAATTGTAGTCAGTTTGGAAACTTTGTGCCACCTGGCGGTACTTTCAGGAATTACTTTAACACGCGACTGAATTAAATATAAATCCGGGGCTCTGTCGTGGTGTTAATAGTCATTTTGGTTGTCCACCTACTGTATGGATGCAGCCCTCCAAGCTAATGGGACTCATATACAATATTAATTATTTTTCCACTGCACTTTGACTTTGACTATGACTTTATATTCTATACATTATTGTACCGTATGTTACTCTATATTAAGTGACAAGAATTTTGTCTAAGTAAAGTCTGACCTTTCTGTCCTATTTAAATAGTTAAATAATATTTTGGCTAAATACGCATAATCTAGAGGTCTTTGCCTTTCATATAAGCCATGTCTGACTTCAAATTATCAACTAGAAGTCAAGTTATAATCTGTTGTTCCTACAACTTGAATAGGCGACAAGAATTTTGTTAGGGGGTGTATGTATTTATGTATAATTATTATATATTGATTTATTTATTCTCTTCACAGGCTGTGTGGCTGTAATCTCACTGCTCAGTCCTGTGAAAGTTTGTCATTAGCTCTACAATCCTCAAACTCTGTCCTGAGAGAGCTGGACCTGAGTTACAATGACCTGCAGGATTCAGGAGTGAAGCTGCTTTCTGATGGACTGAAGAGTCCAAACTCTAAGCTGGAGATATTGAGGTTTGTGTTTCAAATATTTATTTTGTTTTATTTTAAAATTAAAAGATTAATTCTGTATGCAACTGTTGTGTTTATCTTGTTCAGATTTTCCGTCTGTAACCTCACTGCACAGTCTTGTGAGAGTTTGTCTTCAGCTCTACAATCCTCAAACTCTTCTCTGAGAGAGCTGGACCTGAGTAACAATGACCTGAAGGATTCTGGAGTTACATTTCTTTCTGAAGGATTGAAGATTCCAAAGTGTCAGCTGGCGATATTGAGGTTTGAGTTTTTGTTTTTTTTAAATACAATATCACAGTGTTAAAATTCTGTATGCAACTACTTTGTTCTTGTTCAGTTTTACGAAACTCAAACACATGTTTATTCTGTTCTCAATTCAATGCCTGGACAAGAGGCAAATTTTCATGTTTCTAGCATGAATACATTGTACTAGTATCATGTTTCTTGCATAATTCGCATGTTACTAGCATGTTGCTAATATGATTACCAAGTGACCAGCATGTTGCTAGCATGATTAGCATGATACTAACATGTTGTAAGCATGGTTAGCAAGTTACTAGCATGATTCGAGTATGATTAGCATGTTAATCGCATGTTGCTAGCATGATTGTGTTTGTAGCATGAGTTTGAATTGGTTAGAAATAGTAGATAGAAGGGAAGTATGATTGATTCCAATACTTCAGTTTGTTTACATTTGAATTTTGA
The DNA here is from genome assembly GCA_032357475.1 of Enteromius thamalakanensis. Lineage (NCBI taxonomy): Eukaryota > Metazoa > Chordata > Actinopteri > Cypriniformes > Cyprinidae > Enteromius > Enteromius thamalakanensis. The sequence continues at coordinate 2,135,824 of JAUCMT010000160.1, read as the reverse complement.
CAGTTGTAGTTTGAAGGTTCTTGAGTCATTTGAAGATTCCATGAAATAGAGTTTATAAGGGTTTTATGAGTTTTAATCTTCAATTTTATGAAAACTGTAAGTCGGATCAGATTATAAAGCTGGGCTGAGTTTGGTGGTTCTAGCTTGAAAGCTACAGAAGTAGCATTTAGAAATTTGGCTAACAATAATAACTAGATAAAAATGTTTGTCTAGGCAAACTTTATGTTGGTATGAGAAAGCCGGAGATAGAAGTTTGAAAAAGATTGAAAAGTTTAAGAAGTTTTAAAAGTTTAAGTTTGATTTTTTCAGTTTGAAACCGTTAGAAAAAGTCTATAGATAGATAGATAGAAATAGTCAGACAGATAGATAGATAGAAATAGTCAGATGATAGATAGATAGATAGATAGAAATAGTCAGATGATAGATAGATAAATATATAGATAGATAGTTAGAAATAGTCAGATGATAGATAGATAGATAGATAGATAGATAGATAGATAGATAGATAGATAGATAGATAGAT
>JAUCMT010000160.1:2093306-2111972 GCA_032357475.1 Enteromius thamalakanensis | reverse complement strand
CAACGCCAAGGCTGGATCCGCCTCCTCCGAGGGCAGTGCTTGCAGGTTCATCACCTGGTCCCTGAAGGGCGTGGTGGCAACCTTTGGCACGTATCCAGGCCATGGTCTCAAGACTACGTGAGAATAGGCCTGCCCGAATACAAGGCACTCTTCGCTTACCGAAAATGCTTAGAGGTCCCTGACCCTCTTGCTGGAAGTGAGCGCGGTCAGGAGCGCTGTCTTAAGAGACAGGTATTTAAGCTCGACTGAGTCCAGAGGCTTAAAGGGACCCCTCGGAAGGCCTGCAAGCACAGCAGAGAGGGATCAGGAGGGTATCAGGGGCAATCTTGGACATGAATGAGGAGCTTTTCACAAAATAGAAATACAGTTAGAAATAGGCTGATAATTTTGGAATGAAAATAAATAATAAATGTTGATTTTTCAAGTGGTCAGACAGAAAAGGCCTAAGACTGGCCTAATACTGCTTCAGAACGCGCGTTAGCCTTTTGAACGTTATTCCTTCAGCAATATAGAAAAAAACAAGTACAACTTAATTAAATTAATTTTAAGATAAATCCATTTTGCGAGAGTCCCGCGAATAATTATATTCTCTCGCAACCCGCACTAACATGAGGACCTTACTGCCCGCAGTTTTCGCATCAAATCTTGTCCCGCGCTGCACTCGGTGCATTGTGTGCAGGTCTCTACTCCCAAGTAATGACCCCAGTCTGTCGTCACGACATACCGTCATAGTGACTGACAGACAGGGAACAGCTATGGTGCACATGTCATGAGTATTCGCGAGCGATCTGTACCAAAACTAAGTTTTACTACCAATACAGCCCTCAGCAACCGAGAGTACCTCTTCTGCAGACCAACTGTCAAGAGCATTTCTGTAGTGTTGTTAGCTAACTGTATGTTTACTTTTTTAGTTTCATCGTGATGTGCACTACTGGGCCACCGTATATAACACCGTTAAATTTATGAATCCTTCTAGGCGCCTGTTTTATAAAGTTTACCAAATAAGCCAAGTTTATTATAGTAAGTCTTTTTGCCAGTTGATATGGTTCCAAATAAATTAGACTGCAATAAGCCTGGGCATTTTGGTAAACTTGTTTTATGAAATAGTCCCCAGGTCTAAATTTTGAAGGAAAGAAAAAATCTGAATATTTTGAAATAGGCATGCTAACAGAAACCATTCATAACAGTCACAAAATAAAGGCGTTTTATCAGCTCTTTTCAGTTTTCCTGAAACCCTATGACTATACTGTAGTATTTTGAAAAAACTAAACCCTGTTGGCTTTTGAAAGGGGTACTAGGACTAATGTATCTGTTTGCTGTCAGAGATGGACTGGCTGTATTACACAGTAAAGTGTTTTAAGTGGCTTGTGATCAAACATGTACTATGAAAACTTCTGCCCTTCCAGGTTGAGTCAGCTCAGCAGGCTGGTTTAACAGGGCTCCTCTACAGAAAGTCTTTCCCCATTTAGGAAAAACATCTAACATCTAACGTTTTGAGGGCAGCTATAACATACAACCACAAACATTCCCTCAGATCAGACATTTAGTCTCTCTCCCCTGTCCCACGCTCCTTTGCGTTTTGGAGTGGACGCTGGTTTGATACATGACTGTTCTTTGATCATCGTATTGTGGTTTGATAGCCTCCTTGTGCTAAAAGTCCACCTGCTCTTGGGAAACGAACAAAGATCAAATGCCAACCGATGAAGAGTAAAATGTAATTGCATGAAGAAGTGTCTGCTTCAGAGCTGAATGAGATTCATCTGTAATTCATTATTCAGTACTTGATTTAATGTACCTGCATGAAAGCAGCTGTTGCATCGCAGCAAGGAGGAATAGTTTCATATTGTGCAACTGCATTATTTCAGAATGTGCTCTTGGGGGATTGGTTCTTGTTATTACCACTGTTAAATTCTTCTCTGAGGCATTATGTAAGTGATGAGGCTCTTTTGATTTGTCTTGTTCTCTTGGTTCAACTCTCCTTTTGTCTGGCAGAGATTTCGTAAGGATCCTGAAGCATGATTGCTGAAAGTGTTAAACTGTCCAATTCAAATAAACGTGCTGCTAGTAATGAGTTTATTGTGTGTACTTTGAAAAATGTAGTGTGTAAACATTGCTTCATTTCAGTCAGTCACAATGACATTAGGTCATTGACTGACATCATGGGTTCCTGCCTGGGAACCTAATCCTTTCTGAGCTTTAAAGAAAAGTCCAATGAGAATTGGCGAGTGGAATCTGCATGCCAGGCCACTCCCCCGTACATTCGGGTATATAAGATTCAGAGTTCTGCTTTAGAGCTGATCCCTTCTGAGCAACTGGAGAAGGAAGAAACTAAGAGCTGCAGGAGATTTTTGGTTGTGAGTTGAGCGATTCAGTGGAAGATCGTCCTGAGCCGGCACATTGTGTGCCACGGTCCTGTCCCTGAGCTATCAGCTAAAAGAGTTAGAAATAAAAAATTAAGAAGCTAAAATTTCCTACAATTGCATTGCCGTTGAGAGTGTTTCTCTTTGACCATGTGCTTCCAGGAGTGGCAGTTTCCTTACTGATCGCTGTCTTATGTGTCTGGGCCGAAACCATGCTGAGATGCCGTTCATGAATGGTTCATGCCCACATTATGAGTGCATGTCCATGGTATTGCTGAAGTTGCACCTCTCAATATTATGAGGCTAACCTCGCCTGCTACCCAGCTAAGCTTCCGTAAGGTGACGCCTGTACATCCTGTGGCGGATCCAGTATCTCTGTAGGTGCTCCAGAGGAGGATATGAGGTCAAACATTACACCAGATTCCCCACCTGCTCCTGAGTGCTTGAGGCTGGACTATTCCTCAGGCAGCCGCTTCGTTTGCTTGTAAAACTGCAAAGCATCCCTGAGATTAGTGTTGCGTAGCCAGACCTTCAGACTGACAGCTGGAGGTCTGGAATTCATAGCCGCTTTCTTTGGTCAAGGCCTGCCCATAAGGCCAATCACAGTTTGTTTGTTCAGCGTCACGTTTCGCGGTGTGGAAATGTCCCCACAACAACAGAATGGCATGCAACATGTTAGTCAGCATAGAAAATCTAGATAAGATGCTCGCGGTAAACATCTGTTTGAAGCATATCTCTCCACTTTTAACACCCACAAGCAATTCTGGAGAATTAACACAATACTGAATCAACCAGCTGCGATGTCAGCGTCTGTTGTTTCATGTTTGTCAGCAAACGCGGCTGATATCCCCTTCTCAGTTAAGTACTTCACTTGATCTTCCATAATAGATAGGAGGGGACGCACAACTGGTAAAATTGGATCTGCTGGGAATCCTTCTAAATGCTGACAAAGGGTTGGCCAGGCTTGGAAATTAATACTCTTCCAAAATCTCATCGGCAAACAGGCTAAAATATATCTTCTTGTTTCCACTTGGAAAGGAATGAATGCATATGGAATCGGGATAAGTTCGCGGCCATCAACCTGAAAAACACATACTTTTACATCTTGTTTTTCCTTGACATATACTCTGGCCCCAGGGCATTGGGATGGTTACATTTCTTAATTTGTCTGACATGCTTGTCTGTCAGCATTTGTACCTCAATAACGTAAGGTTGTGCCATTTTCCACAGGGACCCCATGACATCAGTCAATGAGGTAACGTCATAGTGACTGACTAAAAGATGGTAAACACATGGAGTATTTTAGCACTGTGCACCTCATGTGAACTTCAGTTGAGGGTAAAGCTAGTTCACATTATCAGTAGATCCCACACACTCCACACACTTATAAATGACTTATAACCATCCGCTATTCTAAAGTGTTACCGTTTTTTCATATGGGTTTTTAGTATACCATTGAATAATGACTGAATACATAAGCTAAAGCAACAAAATATTGTTTATTTTTGTTCAACCAAGTACAACAGACCAATATTGTGCTGTGCGTGATTTCACATTGATCCGTATATACTACACACAGCTGTTCACTGACGAGCTGAACATGTTCATTATCAGCGTGGATTTGCGCAGCTCGTCAGTGAACAGCTGTGTGTAGTATATACTGCTCAATGTGAAATCACGTACCTGATGGCTTTTATTGCAGATTACAGGACCGGCTTCACTGACAAAACGGCAAAACATATCGACCGATCTGGATCGATGTGTTTCTACTTTCAAGTACATTCAGAACATTAGAAACGCTAGTTGGTGTTCCGGTATAATCCGTCCTCTGAAACTCATACAGTGAGAAACGTTCCGCGGTGCAAAAATAAATGTAATTATATAAAATATAATAATTGTGATTAATCATTTGACAGCATTAATATATGTATGTATATGTGTGTTAATCACAATTAATCACATCCCCCAAAAAAGTTTTTGTTAACACAATAGGAAAAGGAAAAAAGGTAAGGACGTGACATGTGGTCAGGTTTGGGTTTCCACACTTGGAATTTGTGCTCTGCATTCATAACCCATCCAAGTGCACACACACAGCAGTGAACACACACCCGGAGCAGTGGGCAGCTACTTGCTCAAGGCTCTCACCTCAGTCGTGGTATTGAAGGTGGAGAATGCACTGGTTATTCTCTTCCAACACCTACAATCCCTGCCGGACCTGCGACTCGAACTCAAAACCTCCACACCACACAAACATTATACCTATATATAAATACACTCACCTAAGGATTATTAGGAGCACCATACTAATACAGTGTTTGACCCCCTTCACCTTCAGAACTGCCTTAATTTTATGTCATTGATTCAACAAGGTGCTGAAAGCTTTCTTTAGAAATGTTGGCCCATTTTGATAGGATAGCATCTTGAAGTTGATGGAGATTTGTGGAATGCACATCCAGGGCACGAAGCTGTGAGGGCCAGTTTAGTGCAGTGAACTCAGTGTCATGTTCAAGAAACCAATTTGAAATGATACAAGCTTTGTGACATGGTGCATTATCCTGCTGGAAGTAGCCATCAGAGGATGGGTACATGGTGGTCACAAAGGGATGGACATGGTCAGAAACAATGCTCAGGTAGCCCGTGGCATTTAAACAATGCCCAGTTTGGCACTAAGGGACCTAAAGTGTGCCAAGAAAACATCCCCCACAACATTACACCACCACCACCAACCTGCACAGTGGTAACAAGACATGATGGATCAATGCCCTCATTCTGTTTACGCCAAATTCTGACTCTACCATTTGAATGTCTCAACAGAAATCCAGAAATCAGACCAGGCAACCTTTTTCCAGTCTTCAACTGTCCAATTTTGTTGAGCTTGTGCAAATTGTAGCCTCTTTTTCCTATTTGTAGTAGAGATGAGTGGTACCCAGTGGGGTCTTCTGCTGTTGTAGCCCATCCGCCTCAAGGTTGCGCGTGTTGTGGCTTCACAGATGCTTTGCTGCATACCTCGGTTGTAATGAGTGGTAATCTCACCTTAAATCACCTTTCTTTCCCACTCTGACATTCAGCTTGGAGTTCAGGAGATCGTCTTGGCCAGCACCCCTACATGCATTGAAGCAACTGCCATGTGATTGGTTGATTAGATAATTGTATTAATGAGAAATTTAACAGGTGTTCCTAATAATCCTTTAGCTGAGTTTATATAAATATAGTGCTGTCAAATTATTTATCACAAGTAATCACGTTTACATAATACATTTATGTATAATTATTATGTATATATAAATACAAATAAATGCTTAAACTAATATATATATATATATTTATATATATTATTTTTATATATTATTTTACAATGAAGTTTGATCTTTTTGAATCAGTGTTTGTAATGCATGATGCTGAAGGGGAATGAGACATGTATTGTGACAGCTCTGCTGCAGAGGTGGAGATGATCTCAGTAACCTGACACACATACAGTAGCTCAGGCCGTGAAGCAGCAGTGAGTTCAGGTGTGATAACGTGAAGAGCTCAGGGCTGTGTTCAGATCCAGCCTCAACAGTGACACCGTGTGGAGACACGCTTTTCTGCACATTACACAATCATTCACACATTCTTACACTGGAGCATCTATTTTATTAGTATCTCTACGAACAAGTGTTGCACGCAGCGGTCCTTCTCTTCTTCCGACTAATCTTCTTCTCCGGATGTTTAAAGAACTGAATGTTCTTCAGGTGACAAACTTATTTTTAACCAACTGATAAGACTTTTATAGTCATCAGTGTTACATTAATCATTGTCTTATGTCAGAAAAAGAAAGATGTGTATTTATGGAAGGACTTTTAAAGCATCTCAGAAAAAAAGTTTTAATTTTAATTTTAGTAAAGTACTTTTAAGTACACTACATTTTAATAATGGACAGCATCCTAGCAGAGTTTACCTAAAAATAAAAATCTGTAATCTTTTAAACACCTTCACACTGTTAATAATACAATTTCATTTCGTTAATAATGTATAGTACACTTGCACACTGTAACTGTAGTTTTTAGTACAACTATATGCATGTTATCCTAAACTGTAACTAAATTATAATTGTTCAATATCATCATGATAGCAAAGCCTTCTGTGTTCATGAAATGACATTTTTCATGAATTAAGTCACACTTTTGTCTTTTAATTAATTAAAATGCATTGTTTAAATTAACAAGTAGAAATATATTGAATTAGCAGATATTATGAGAAACATTTAATTGGATTATGACCATATTACTGATAATTTATCACAAAAGGAAAGTATGTTTAATATTCCACAATAAAAGTCAGGTATGATATGGTAGTTTAACAACTAAAACAATGCAGATGTACATTTGCCTTATTTATTTAAAGCACAAAATGTGAAATGTAAAAACACCCCTCTTTATTAATATTTATACATTTGTCCTTATTGTAATAACTAAATCAACTATTCTATTGCAACATGCATTTTGCCAATATAGATGAATAATTAAACAAGCAATGATGAAAGTTAAATTACCAAGCTAAATCCCAGTAAATATAAATTATTTACAACTTGCAGACTAACATCAATGTTTCAATAGAAGATATGTCATAATAGCAGCACTATAAATGCAAATGTAATCTTTTCACTCAGCCTAAAAGGTTAAGATGTCTGAAATGTACGTCTAAATCATGGACATTTTAATTACTATTAAATTTTATTGCAAAAACTTAAATTTTCTATATAAATGACACGAGTAAACTGTCATTTATAACCATCGTGATTTCTGGATAAGGAGGGATTCATTGATTGATTGATAACCAATAAAATAGGCCTATATAGAACTTAAAATAATTACAATATATTTATATATATAAATATAAATCACTCTTAAAATGAGGCTACCTCATACATTTTCTAAGGCCAGTGATATTCTGGAACAGTTGTTGGAGTGAAATAAAATGAGTTTTATTAGCTTTTATTGTAAAGAGTTTAAGTCATTTTGAAAGTTCCCAGTACTCTAATTGTTTTGTGACTTTATATGAAATGCAATATCGTTTAATGCACTATTTATTCCAAGTCTGTCCAGATTTTGGATGCTGATTGATCTATATGCTCGTACTATCATTTCACCAGACAGTAAGTATATTTGGTGGAATATGAATATTATTAGTTTAATACAATTTTGTAAAAATATTTCACAGATCAAGATTTCAAGATGAATGCAGTACACTGTACGAGCAATTATTTAAAAAGCAGTATGCTTTGTGTAACACTAGAAATCACATTATTTTTTAACAATATGTTCGAGAAAAATAAGTGTAAAGCCTGATATTAATCTCCCTGGAAATGAAAGATCATTTTAAATGAAGGGTGTTTAGCAGGAAGTGCAGTTTGGATGTATACAGTATTTTTGTGCACACTACAGATCATCAGGAAGAGGAAGTGTGCTTTACAGGAAAGATCTTAATATGATGAGCAATAATGACGGAGCACACGAGATCTGAAATGTTCCAACATGTTCTGTTAATTTATTGCACAAACAGCTTTGACAAAACGTACTCTGATATTAAACACATGACCAGGAAATCTGGGGAAGCTTTCATAATATTCAGAAATCTGTTGATACGGCTGAAGTCGTTTTGTTTTTTGATGATGAAACCATTCAGGAATCATTCCGAGGGGCAACAAAACCTCGACTGATCCTTCATTTTGCGTTTCAGCAACACAAAAGAGTTCAGATGGATTCAGAAGACGTGAAAAAGCTCCTCTGACACTTATTAATGGTCTTGTGTCGTCTGGGAAAGCAGTAAAAAGCTCTGCTGAGCATCTCGAGGACAGACATCTCTCAGCAGTGAGCAGGACATCTGCAAATAAAGACCCTGCAAGCCTGTCGCGTTATTTCTTTAATAAGCCTCTATGTTGTACAAAAGTGCCACTGTAGTAAAGTGTGAAGTCCCGGCTCTGTTAAATCAAGCAGTTACGGCTGTGTCTCTTTCTCCAGACGGCAGGTCTACAGGAATAGTTCACTTAAAAACAAAGCCTTCATCATAAGCTCCCAACTCTTCTGTGTAACACAAACACTGAGCAGAACGATCATGCTGATTTATTGAAAGTGAATAAACAAGCACCGCAAAGTCTCAGCAGTAACTTATTTGCGTCTGATATTAATGGCAGTGGTCATGTGTCTCCTTAACATAATTAAGCAAGATTGGAATTGCAGCACATGATATCTTCAGTAGGCTTGGTATATGCCCCTTTAATTGCTTTCAATACTGTTTCCAATGTCTGGAAAAGAGCAGCATGAGCATTCTTCCAAACGTCGTCTTTTGTGTTCTTCAGAAGAAAGTCACCGGGTTCAACACAGCATCTTCTGTTTTAAGTGAGCTATTTCTTTAAAAAGCAAGCATCTCCTACACACTTGAAGACGGGAGAACAGATGCTTGAATGCATACAAATCAAATGATGTAACAGTCACACATAATGTTTTAGATTTCAGATCATCTTTTTGCATATGTTGTGTTATAAAAATACAATTTATGGTGATGAATCTTGAGTGAACGTGTATTCTTGTTTATATACAGGATGTAGAGGATGCGTGTGTGTGTGTGGCTGAAGGAGAGACGCTGGCAGTCTTTGGTAGAAACATGAGGAGAGATTTGACGATCAAACCAGATGCACGGTGTTTAGAACCTCTGTCAGCCAGCCACAACACAACATCTCTGTTTAACCCCACAGCTTCGGGGAGATTTCATCTGATCTGACACAAACTGCACCTCTCAACAGAGTGAATCTCAGCAAAATGTCCAGCTTGTATTTCATCTCTATTACAGAGAAAAATGGAAGGGCACAGATTAGTAAATGATTAAAAAAAAATATTATGCAATAATAATTTTTGTGTGTGTGTGCGAGCATGCATGCATGCATAAACATACATGTATACTTAATATACACACACACGTGTAGCAAAATTCAATTTGCAATGTAATATGTAATTCTGTATTTAAATTTACATTTTCAGTACCCCACAAAATGTGGTGCAGAAGGAAAATGTAAATTAAATAATATTATTTACATTTGCCATTTACAACAATAATCCTAAAGTGTAAATTGCGTACTAATTTTCATGCTGTATAATTTGCAAAATTAAAATTAAAATGTATAACCCTAATTGATCTGATGTATGTAACATGTCCAAGCAGAAATATTTTGTCCAAAATGCATTTAAACTGACAGTTAGGACACTTACGATTGCATTTTCATCATGGCGCCGCACATTTGTGGTATTACGGTACAGATCCATGGACAAAGACATATGAATTAAATGTTTAATAGAAAAACTACTAAAGCTTTCAAAGCTCTACTTCATATCTCCAGCTGCCGTGTTTCTAACGATCTAAACGTCGCACGCTTCCACCAATCCCAGCCTTGACGGAGAGTGGGCGTGGCCAGCTCGGAATGTATTTTCGAAGACGCATTGAATTTTGGCGTCGTGATCATCGCTAGTGTCCTAACTATTACTAGTCTGCATTTCAGACAAATCAAATTTAAATGATCATTTCGCTACTCATGTTACACATTTCAAATCAATTAGAGTTATACATTTTAAGCTTAATTTGACAACTTATACAGCATTAAAATTAGTACGCAATTTACATATTATTTTTGTTGTAAATGGCAAATGTAAATAATATTATTTATTTCCATTATTTCCATTTTCCATTTTACATGTGGTGGAATGTAAAACATACACCACATACATTTAAATCATTTTTCATTTCTATTTTGAATATTGCTTTACAAATTGAATTTTGCTACAAATATGCTTCCATACATACAAACACACGCCATATAAGATGAGAATTAACTAAATAATTACCTAATGTTTTCATTTTACATCAATTTAGATAATTATATAAATTAATAATTAATAATTTATGTTTTGTACTGTTTAATGTTTAACTAATGTTATTGAATCCAATCTTGTAAGTGTTTGTCGTGCTGTCAAACAATTCACCACATCCAAAAAAAAGTTATACTGTATATATACTGTGCAGATTTATTATGTATATTTATTATGTATACATATACATATATTTTAAAAAATACTGAAAAATTATGCATTACATGTATATATTTATATAATTTATGTGTATATTTAATAAACAAATATAACATTTTCTTAAATATATGTGCATGTGTGTGTACTTTTATATATACACATACAATACACACATTATGTATTCAAAACAATTACTGATATATAACACTGCATCAATAAAATTAAGAACTTTATATTCCCTATTTTAATTTTTGTAATACAAATACTTAATGTACACAGCAGACACGTATATACACAAACTTTTATTTAGGATGCAATTAATTGTTTGACAGTATTAAAATATATACATTGTATCAGTGAAATTAAGAAATGTATATTACCCTGCTTTAATTATTACAATACAGATAAATATTTTATTTCATTATTTTGATAGCGTTGGATTTTTGGCATATTATCATACTGACATCTAATGGGAAATGTGCGTATTTATTTTTAAACCTGAGGGAAAAAATAACTAAAATATTTTTAAAAACTGGCTTATTATTTTTCATCCCTTTTGATTCTGGAGTGGAATACAAATTGGACATTTTTCCCCCATAAGATTCACCCTAAAATGATATTACACCTAGTTGGACAGATGAATAGAAAAGGCAAAATTACAGTAAGCAAGAGAGGATAAAAGACACAGTAAACATTTAGCCACTCAGAAAGAGGAGTGTAAGACAGACGGACAGACAGACAGAAGGCACACTGCTTCAAAAGCATAAATCAGTCAGTGCTAATGTCCCAAACACAGACACAGAAGCATCCAGACCTTACAGTATCAAAAACCTGTTCCATCAGAAGAGCAATGGGAAAACCGGCGGGAACTCAAGTCACGTGATTGCGAGGAGGCAGGAGGTTACGGACACTCGAGTCCTGCCACCTCGCTACAGATGAGGTCAAAGGTCAAAGGTGACAATGACGCAAGAGGATGGCGTTAATGGGAAACAGAAGAACGGTTTATCGAATTACTGTGTGCACACACACCAAGAAACACAGGAATATGAAGTTTAAATCAAATATGACTAGAAGACGAATGAGTACAGAGTGTTAGTGAATTACAACAGGTTTCTGCTTCCAAAAATGTTCTGAGGGTCCACGTACTCCTTCACCGACTGGAGCATGCCGAGGCCCACGCTGGACACGCTCTCTTTCATCCATTCCTTCCGCAGCTTTCCCACTGTGTGAGAGAGAGAGAGAGAGAGAGACGGGTGATGATGGATGTTATGGGGTTGGGCAGCACTGCTCAAACGCCGAGATGTTTTGCATGATGTGATTTATGGAGAGCAGCAGACTATCAAACTCATTATGCTGCCTGCGCTCCCAGCGGAGAGGAAGAGAGAGAGAGAGAAACTTCCTCTGTCTGTCTGCTTCATATATATATATATATATATATATATATACACACACACTGTATGTGTATGTGTGTGTGTGTCTTATGTAAACGAACATTTATTTTGGACTTGGTTAATCAAGATTAACTGTTTGACTGCCCTAAATACAATGTTTGCAAGAGCAATTAAATCATTAATTATTAAATCACCATAATTAAAACATTATTGAAATCGCTGGTTTTCTTACAACATTATTATATTATAATAATTGTTGTTTTTTTCCTAAATATAAACTTTGTGTGTTAGATTAAGGAAAACGCACTCTAAATGCAAAATCAGAGCAAATGAGCACAATCAATAATTCAATATCAGTCGATATCAATACATAAAAAAAGACATGTCTTAGATATGATTCACACCTATACTGTACGTTTCAGTAATACTAAAACAAAACATTTATTAGATAGTAAAAAACTAAACCAATGCTCAAAAAAGATAATATAATTATATGATATAATACTGTTATGATTTCTTTTCATGATCATTAAAACAACGACGTCCTTTATGCGTGTTCGGTTCATCTAAATACCACACAGCATATTGTTAGTGAGAGCAGCAGTTTAGGGAAGCTTGATGTCCCCGTCTCCTCTCTTTCTGTGTCACACTCTTAGTATGATTGATAAGCGAGCAGACGGCATACCGTCATCATACGTTACTGTTTGAGAAGGGGGCGGGGTTAAGGGCAAGGGCAGCCCACTATTGGCAACACCCAACCCCAGGACTCTCTCATACATATGCAAATAGGTCTTGCAGCAACAGAGCCAGTCACCGCACTCGTAAGAACAGACGCCGGCCAACCGAACGCACAGCCAGCCAATCAGGAGAGGCCCCTCCTGAAACCCCCAGCGGTGTATTTGTGCCTCTGCTGCGCGACAGACAGAAACAGAAGGAGGCATGACTGCATCATTGCCTCCATCACAGAGATAATTTACACATCTATCATCTCGCCATCAGCCCATATTCCCGCGCTCTCTTTCCATCACTACCCTGTCACTATTCATCTCTCATAACCACTTTCGCACAGCTGAGACATGCAAAAAACTCCAGCCAGAGACAAAAGCATAGGTGTGTGTCCAATAATGGCTGATAGAAGCGGAAGCGGTGCGAGTGTTTGAGGCTGATGCACTCGTTTGTCCTACAACCCCTGCTCTTCACCTGCACAAACACACACATGCTGTTCGTACTCTACGCTGTCCTCGTTTACACATGCTGTGCTCTGAGATTTAGAAGAAAGCTTTAGGCATGTCTGCATGGTGCCAAACAAACAAACAAACCCGAAAAACAAAACACCTGCTGTGAAGGCCAACAAGAGTTCTTCTGATCCGGGTCACGGCACTAGAAAATAAAACACTATATTTCGTAGAGGTCACATTAGTCTAAAACTTACTACTAGTGATGTTTTGTGTTGTTCTTGTGAACGCTGGAAAGTTTTATTTTAGTGAATCGGTTCATTTGGACAATTCATTCCACAGCTCACAAATGATTCACTGATTCTAACATTTGTTTTTTTTATTTTGTCAAGAATTCTTCTGGTCCGGGTCACAACACTGCAATTCGTAGAGGTCACGTTGGTCTAAAACATACTACTAGTATTGATGTTGGGCTGCAGAGGAGATTGTTGTTCTTTTGAGCATTGGAAAGTTTTATTCATTAAAGTGAATCTGTATATTTAGAAATTTCCTTTCACAGCTCACAAATAATTCACTTCATTTATATAATTAATCTTTACTTTCAAAATGTTTATCAGAAGCCGTTTACTTTTTGCAATTCATTTTTTATTAGTTTTGTTAGCTAGGTTCGTTGTATAATGCCAAACTCCTGCTGCAAAGTCCAACAACAATTCATTGAATCCGGGTCACGGCACCAAAAAATAAATGACAGAATTTTTAAGGCATCACTTTCATTATAATAGAAGCCCCATTTTTTTAGTGAAATAAATGTTTAAAGAAGTTAGTTCTGTTTGATAGGGTTGCTAGGTTTGTTCGGACAGTTTGATTTAATAAACCACTTACACAAATGATTCAGTGATTTGAATCATTAATTTCGAAATGTTCTTGAAAGCTCTTCTTTTTTGTAGTGATTTTTTTGTGTATTTTTTAGTTTGCAAGGTGTGTTTTGTTGGATAATTTCAAGTAATTTCCATGAGTCATCCGAGTATTGCTTCCAAAATATTATAGAAAATATTGTAGTGGAATAAATGTTCATAGTAAGTTCAGTTTGATTAAGTTTGCTAGGTTTGTAAGGATTTGCTTGTTCATTGCATTGACCTGCTTAAAGTAATGATTCAGTGATTCATTTGAGTCATTATTTTTAAAATTGTGTCCTAAAAAACTGTTCTAGGGAATGAAAACGCAAAGCAATTTGAATGCCTAGAAAAGTGCTATATACACAGTATGTAGCAAATTACTATTATTATTATTAGTAGTAAAATATCCTCAGAAGTCTATAGCTCATTTGCTATGTTATTTGGACAGTTCAGTACAATGCATAGGTTTATAAATGATTCACTGCTTCATTACTTTTAAAATGTTCTTAGAATCCATTCATTTTTTCATTGAAAAAAATCTTTAGTTAGTTCTGTTTGCTAGGGATAGGTGTTTTAACTAATGCACAGTGTTCCCAAAGCTATACAGTCAGATGACTGACAAATGCTTTGCTAATTGGTTTGACCAAATCATTAAAAAGAAGTCAGTATAAAAAAAATATATATATTTCTTTCTTGCGATCCCAAAAGGCAGTTTGCATGGCTTCTCTTTATCCCTTTATCTTTAGCAAAGCAGTAAATTTATTTGAACTTTTTATCTGTTTAATAGCATCCTTTTAAAGTGCGTAGGGCATCTTTGTGTTAATTTAGTTTGCTTGTTAGATGTGCGCACACATGGCCAATGTGTAACAAAGAGACTGTGTTTAAAGCGAGTGGAGGTCTGGCTAATGTGCTTGGCTGCATTCACAGCTCTGACCCGCGGTAAACACAGGCTAGTAAACTCTGCCTCTTTCTCCTGCGCTCTCCCACCTCGCAAGCCCAGACTACATCTGTTTTTCCAGATACACGCACACACACTTCATTTGTCATGCTGTGATTGTGTGTAGACAAAAGGGCCTGTCGGCAGGCAGATAGTACCGCAGTACTGCTATTAATCACAATTACAGAGCACTCCCCCCCACACACACACACAATCAGCATCAGCGGCTTGCTTTCTTTCTTTCTTTTAGATCGCAGTCAGGAAAGTTTATAAATATCAGCTCACCATTACCTCTCTCACTTTAAAGGTGGAGCTCACTCAAACATTTAAAAATCATAAATTAAAACCTGCATGTGGTTTAAAAAGTGTTTTTTTTCCCTTCTGTAGAATATAAATGAATGATTCTTTCACAAATCAGACTGATCCAGTTCACCACTCAACATGAGGAGGAAGAGGACATTGTCAGGTAATAACATCTTACACTTCTCTCACAAATACTTTTTGACACATATTTGGTACTTGATGTCCTTTTGAAGCCTGAAATTCACATTTTTCAGTTATTATTCTTGACAATACTGTTTTGTGTTCCAGAGAAGAAGTTATTGAGGTTTTTGGAACAACAGAATGGACAAAAAAAAACAACAGATCTTTAATATGTGAGTGAACTCTGCCTTTAACAGTCTATGCAGCACTTGACCTCATGTAGGCTACAGAGTGTGTGTGTGTGTGTGGCTGTGTGTGTGGCTGTGATTAATGAGTGTGGTGATGTTCAGCTAGCAGCAGGCGGATGGTAATGTTGATAAGTCATGTGTTTCAGATCCAATAAACCAGGACAAACCACTGACCCTGCACTCTGCACTTCTTTAAATAAAGTTGAATTGTGGAGTCTAGACACAGAGTACTGTATATGTTGTGTCTGGCAAAGAAATATATCTAAATGTATTCTTTTTATATATATATATATATATATATATATATATATACACACACATTTATCCTTTTCTTTTTCTTTTTTATAAGTATGGTGAAATTCACCTCCATGGTGGTGAGACAGACTTCCTCCGTTGGCTAGAATCTCCTCCCGGGCTGCATGCTACACAAAAAAGGCAAAAATTTTAAAAAGAAAGAAACTGTCAGTATCTAGTATGGTTGAGAGTCGAAAATCAATTTCAGTTCCAAATGAGTTCTACCAAACAACTCATGCGTGCACATTTTTAGGTGGCGAAAAGGGGTTGGTAAAAATGTCTCTGAAACATTAATTCAACAGATCGATTCAAAAACACTGATGCATTCATTAATAAAACAAGTCAATCTTGAGTGAGTCATTGAATCCTTCCCTTTATGTTTCTATCTTTTAAAGGGAAACAGTCTCAATTAATTCAGACTTGTGCAGCTGTATTTTGCACAGAAATATATATATATATAAATTTTTTTGTTGTTGGTGGTATTGAACTGGAATTGCTAGAATACCCAACCTTAACATCTGCTTATTTTAAAGCCAAAAACTCAACCATTTCTTTGTTCTGAATTTAACAGCAGTCTAGTAAACCTACAGTTTACAGCACAATGTGACGGCTTTAAATACCAGAAATACAATCAAGGGGATTGATGAATACTGTGCTTGTTTAGACCTTATCTCTCTTACTGTACGTACCTCCACTTGTTCATAGACGTGAACAGGATCACTCAGTCCCCGGTAATTAAAGGCAAAATAGAAATACACACAAGCACCTGCATCATACGTCTGTGTAACTCTAGAAAAAATGAACACAAAGATTTAAGAAAAAGTAAAGTTACAATGCTTTCAGCTTCTGTGAAGTTGCACTCAGCAGCTTTTCCCTTTACTGACACCTAGTGGTGTGGATGTAGCATCAAGCAACAATATTATTTTTCAGTATAGTTAAGTTGCAGAAATGAGCCATTAGCAGTCTGCCGTGATTTTTTCCCCCTATTGTCTTAAAATAATTGTTAATGTAACGTTCAATAAAAAAAGTACTGAGTGCACTTCAAGTTGTTGGGTTTCCTAGAATTAAATCTTATTAAAGATTTAATAAAGATACTATAAATTATAGATGGCATTTCTATAGTGCAAGTATCTGTCACAATGACCAAGGAAATCAAAAAGTCTAAATTTAACTAAAAATCAACATTTTGCTAAATTTCTCTTTGTATGTTAGTATACCCAGCACTAACCACTGATCTGTGATGTTTCTATGTGTAGTTATCTTAATGTTCTTCCTGTTCAGTCAGATTTACGGCTTCGGTGGGATCTTTTTTTGCCCCCAGAAGGACTCAAAAAGAAAGAGAGGGACATCGGTATGTCTTTGTGACCCTTGACTTTGAGACAGTGAAAGTTTAAGGGCCGTGAGCTTGTGTTATCTGCTTCGGCAGGGGTTAAATGGCCATATCAATCATGTCCCACACAGCTGGATAGCGAAGGACAGGAAATGAATGACTGAAAAATGCACTTCAGCCCTAATCTCCCTCTCTTTCTGTGTGTGTGACGGTAAAGGTGAGGTCAGACGAACACAGAGTAATTCATCAAATATATATCAAACTAGATTTTTACAATCTTCTGAAGTCACCACCAATTTTGCTAGGGCTTTTGGGGTAACTTATTAGGCATAATATGTTAATATTCCAGATGATTGCTAGTTTCAGCGAATCAAAGGCCAGAGAGACGTGTGTACCTGCATGTGGAGAGCGGAGGGAACTGTACTCCTCTCTCCTTACACTCTCTCACAATCCTCTCCTTCACATTCCTGCACAAGTCCAGAACCCTGAAAAAGAGACGAAACTGATCAACCCCGGACTACAAAAACAGTCATAAGGGGCCATTTTTAAAATGTATACATTATTTGAAAATTGAATAAATGAGGTTTCCACTGATGTGAGGTTAGTTAGGATAGGATATATGAAATATATGAAAATCTGAGGAGGCTAAAAATTAAATGAATAATTAGAAAATCTCCTTTAACGATGTCCAAATGAAGTCATTTAAATGTCAATTTTTAAATGCTTAAATCCCAATCATTTTTCAGCTTTTTGTCTTGTTTCTTCTCAGTCTCTGGATGTTTGGAGCTGAAAAGACTTCACATGTAGTCTGAAAATGAGTGTGTCTTTGTGAGAAGTCAAGGTTTTTCTTTTGACTTGGTGTCCTTGAAAGCTTCCCACCTTCACTAAACCATTCAGACAGAGACAACAGAAGCATGTGGGAGAGCGTGGGCAGCAGCGGGAGACTAACTGAAAGTCTTTTACCTGTCCCAAGGCACAGACGTCTCAAACGACTCTCCGATCACATAGTAGTCCATTCCCAAATCCTGCACACCAACACAGACGACACATTAATCAGCACAACTTCACTTTCTAACCTAAAGATGCTACAGTATGTGAAAGTTTGAAACAGGAAATAGTGGTTTTCATCTTGCCACTTGCTAAAGAAAACACCTTTTTTCCTAAATGAATCAAATGGATTTATAATTGGATTTCAAATAATGTGTAAGCTAAAAGCTAACGAGAGTAAGTACAAATACACATCGACACAGTCTACTCCTTCTAATGTTTACACACATGTATATTTCTGTTTAAAAGACTAAGGTCAGTACGATTTTCCACTTGTTCCACATTTTAAGGTATACTTACTATATGGGGAGGTTTAGGGTTACTTGCATGTAATTATGCATAATTTATTGTTATTATAATAGTAATCACATGTAAAATTGCAACAAAGACCCAGCATTAGCCATGTTTTTATTTCCTTAATGTATTTTAATCAGGGTTCTTGCAGGTTTCAGTTAGTTACATTTAAGACCTTTTTAAGACCTTTTAAGACCATTATGTGTGAAGTTTA
>JAUCMT010000160.1:2079155-2090417 GCA_032357475.1 Enteromius thamalakanensis | reverse complement strand
CAATTATGGAGTCACACACACACACACACACACACACACACACACACACATATATATATATATATATATATATATATATATATTTATTTTATTTTTTTTTATTTATTTATTTTTTCTCTTCAATATAATCTAAAATTAAAAAAAAAAATTACAAAAATCTTATTTTTATTCTACAGCAATGCATTAAATCGATCAAAAGCGACGGTATTCTAGACTCTTATAATGGTACAAGAAATGCTTTTCTTTTGATCTTTCTAGTCAACCATTTCTAATCCTGAAAAAAGCTTCATTGTTTTAAACAAATAATTGAAATAAATATGTTGCACAAGAGTTTTTCAAATGTTTTTGAGCAGCAAATCATCATATTAAACTGATTTCTGAAAGATCATGTGAAGATGAAAATTCAGCTTTGTATCTCTGGAATAAATGACATCTTCCCCCAGTTTCACAGACAAGGCTTAAGCTAGTCCCAGACTATATAGCATGTTTGAGCTGTCTCAGATGAAGATATCTTGCTCTGAAATATCTTAAATCATGTCCGTGTCAGTGTTCTGTGTTAAGATGCACACCTTAATATTTTCTTATAAGGCATTTTTGTAAAAGTCGCTTAAATATCTTAATTTAACTAATGCCTAGTCCTGACTTCAGCTAACCCCGTTTGTGAAACCAGGCCTTTAAAATAAATAAATACATCGTACTGATGTTTCACAATACCCTCAAGAACAAGAAACTCCTTTTACTGAACTGAACGTATAGATTCAGTAAATGAACTAGTGTGCTTCACCCTGATGGAAAAGGACTTTATTTTGGTCACACACTTCGCAGTACAGTAATGTTTACTATTCAGTCACATTCAGCCACATTGGCGACATTAAGTTTGTGAGGATCCCAACCCTTACAACGCCAGTTTACACAGCACTACAGCACTCATTATCTCTGCTTTCCTCTGGTTGCGATTACAACACAGACATGAAAATAAAACAGCCACACTTCTGGGCTTAAAGAGTGTGCATGCCGCAGAAACCATTATGATTACAGAGACCGGAGTCTTCATTAAAGAGTCGATACATCTCTCTGCCTCTCAGAAGTGCACCGTCGATGAAAACACAGAGTTAATGAGATCCCTGGAGACGGGGGAACTTTTCCAGATATATCTGGCAACCCCTCACCAATTCCCCCACAGCACCGCATGCAGCGTTATAAACCTCGGCTGCACTGTGAGCTTAATTGCTGCCAGAGCCATTTTTCACTGTTCCTGAATTGTGTGTTTGTGCCGTCGCTCGCTGCTCAGCTGGTAAAATAATGATCAATTTCACTTTATACGAGGCGGCGCGAACGGGGGTTCTCCAGAGATAAATTACACCAGCCCAGATTAAACCACTTGATGTAATGAATACACAAAACAACAACAACAACAACAACAACAAGAAGTCATAAAAACCAAAACAATGCTCTCAAACGCTAAATCTCCCAATTCATCTCAGTGCAGAGGAATATGAAAACGTCTTCCTCTCAGCTTTCCCATATGATGACATCACCAGCTTATAACACTCATGAAATGTCTAACTAAACTAGAGAAGGCTTTGTGTTTATCATTTCAAATGTATAAACTGATTTTGAAATCAGGTAAAAGTATAGCACTTCCTACACAATCATTTTAACAGTACTGTAATTAAACCAGTATTATATCATTCATAAAACACACACTACGCATAAAAGTTTGGAGCCAGCAAGCAGAAATCCTGTTTATTGATCTAAAGTGTCATTTAAGACATTTATTATTTCTATTTCAAAAAATTCTTCACTTGTGATATTTCTATTTATAAAATTATTATTATTTGTTAGTTATTTCACCGAAATGTTTTATTAAAATATGAATACCTTCATTGTCACATCTACCTCTGTTAGTGTCACAATAGTCCATTAAATCAGTCCAATTTGTTGATCCAGCAGTAATGCTTGAGCACTGGCTGTTTCTGACACTATATATTATCTGAAGAATGACTGAAGGGCTGCAGGGAGGAAGTTGCATCATGAGTGTTCAGGACCATGAATATTTTTGAGAAACACACTCGTGCAAAACCTGCCCCCAGGGCAGACAGGTGACTCTGTGATTGGCTGGAGCAGGACCCAGGCAGCCCTGTAACCATGACAACACACCCACACCGCAAGCTTTGGTCAAATCATAGACACCGCACTCTGCATTAGTGATGGATCCATGGCTCTTTGAGGGGATCTGGATCTTGGCGATCCCTTTCAAAGAGACGTTCAAAAGGCTCTTTAAATCTTTAGTCAGTTTAGCAGTTTATCCTGGAAATAATCACTGGGAGGAATGATGAGGTGAGGTTTGCAGTCAAATAATTAAAACTAAAAAAAATAATTAAATAAAGTATAAATAGTCAAATAGTTTTGCTCAGATGGCCAGTCAGTTTGAGAAAACATTCAATATTTTGTATACTACATAAAGATGTAGATTTGACGTCATCACTCAAAGTAATATGTTCATAAGAACCTATTTATTGTGCATCTGGATGTAATGTTCTAATATAATATAATATAATACACAGCGCCTCAGAGAGTCGACATGACATCACTGAGATGCAAATTAGTGTGTGTGACATCATCTGGCAACATTTAGCTACTTTTCATTGGAAATAGTTGGCAACACTGATGCCGTTAGGCAGTAGCTCCGCCCCTCCCTCTATAACTGCTCTGTCTCGCGAGGAGCGTCTGTGTGAAACACGGCTCCCCCCCCAGCGTTCATGTTCAGAAGAATGTCACAACTCTACTCTGCATGTGCTGAAGACATACTTGGGTAACACTTTAGTATAGGAACCAGTTCTCACTATTAACTAGCTATTGGCTGTTTTCCCTGTGTTACATCCCTAACCCGACCCAATACCTAAACTTAACTAAAAAAAAAAAAAAAACAGAAAAGTCAATGCAATTTTTTTAAATCATTTTTTGTCTTGTTTTTCATTTTTAGTTGACATTAATTCATATAGAATAAATAAGTTAATTATATATTTTTTTATTCGACTAACTATTAGCTTAGCATCAAAGCACAAGTCCAGTTGAGCAAACCTTAATTTAAAGCAACAGCTCTCCCGAACATTTCTTCCGTTTTAAAGGCTCCTTTTACAAGATGAAATATAAGTCTCCTGAGAATGTGTCTGTAAAGATTTAGCTCAAAATACCGCACAGATCATTTATTACATCATTTTGAAAATGCAGTGGAAATAGAAACATGCTAAATGCAAATGAGATGCTGTTCTCGCTCCCTTTTCCCATAATATACATAATACACAGTATAGTGTACAAGATATGCTTGTGGATGTGTTGTTTGCGTTGTTTCCAATTTGATTGAGCATAAATGGTGTATTCACATGCGTTGCATAAAACAGTGCTTCAGAGTGATATGGAAGAGACAAATTGTTGAATAAAGTCATATACTTTTCCTTTTTGGGTGAGATATTAATGTTAGTAGATTAAGATTAACTAATGAGACCAACTGGAATTCTTTTGCACTTTAACCTGTGCATTTTTTTGTATTGATTTATTCTATTTCATTCTTGTTATTAAACCGGTTATACTTTATGGCAACACTTTTTTTGGCTTTTTTGCATTTTGATATTGTGATGATAACACATACTGTGATTCACAATTCATGCTGAATTTAAGAATTCACATAAGCTGCTGCCATTTTATTGCTTTTTTTGTCTTTGTAGAAGAGCTGTGTAAAGACTTGGTCTGTGGAACCTTAAAGGCATGTTGACAAGTAATATTGAGGAAAAATGACACTCACCAAACTGAAATTGCTCGTTGTCCATTAGCCGAATGGAGGCTGGAGCGCATCTCTGAAACCAAAATAAACCAAACAAAACTTCAGACAGATACAAATTAATATATGGAGATGTATAATGACTAAACAAATCTACAATATTATTATTGCTCAGCAAGTATTTTTAGGAAGCACCTACACTATCGAAATGATATTCCAATTAAAATAAAACCTTATATTTTAAAGGCAGTCGTGGGCGAAGAGAAACGCAGAGGAGCCGTGAGGTCCTGAATAGCATAATCAATAATATAATTGTAACTTTGGATCACAGTTTGTTTATGGACTAATAAGAAGCAGTGCTGTAGAGAACGCTAGCCCTGCGCTCGCTCATCAATAACAGCAGCAGCAGCAGGTCTGCAGACTAATGAGAGGCTGGGATCTAAGGCCATTAGCCAGAGTCTGAGCAGAGCTGCAGGTACACGCGCTGTAATGAGAGCACACCACCCTCAATTCATTTACTAGTAAAGCTAGATCTGATAATATTACATACACTAGGGCTTTCAAAAATATAATCAGAATTTCAATATTCATCTTATTTAGAAAAAACCTCCACAGGTGTGCAGCTATTCCCGTTTATGAAATGATGTAAGTGTCGTTGCATTTTGATGGTTTTGGTAGCCTTTCCTGTTGAGCCCACTCCATGCGCCGCTGCTACAGTACGTGGTTTATTCAGAATACTGCCGAGTGCATTAGTGTGGAGAAGATGCTGTTTATGGTGTTTTCACTTGTGTCTCGTACAAGAGACGCATGTTTAGAAAGCCATGTGAAATTAATCCATGTTCAACTTTTGAAAGACATGTCTCAGGGCTTTATTGTGGTTTCTTCACATCCTGCCAGGCTTTTAACTGAAGAAAGCACCCTCCTCTCTGTGACTGCTTTTTAGTTCTTTGTTAAACCATGTATTTGTTTTTTCTAGTTGTTGAAGCCATTTATTAATGGTTTCTAAACATTATTTTGAACACTAGCCGTGTTATTTTATTACGCTTTGAAGAAACGAGCACCAGGAGACAAGTCAAAAGCTTATAATTATGCCTTTTCAAATCAAACATAATTAGAATGTTGATAATATTTAAGTAGAAAATTCAAATTCAGTCATTTTGACAGCCCGGAAATGAAATGATAATTGCATTAGTTTTGGCATACTTCATGTTAAATATATACAGTAGGGTTTACTGTAAAGGTCAGTACGATTTTTTTTTTTTTTTGCTGTTTGCAATTTGTTAAAGCACACCAATGCATGAAGACATGCTGACATGATAAAATGTCCTTTCAACATGCTATTCATGCAAGAAAGGTGCTAGCAACATGCTAAAGATGTGCTAGAAACATGGCATGTTCCCATCATGCTGAAACAACAAGGTGACATGTTAAAACATGTTTGCAAACTGTTAGCGATGAACAAAACAAGCTACAATTGTCTAAAACATTTAGGTAATGTGCTAACAGGCTAGCGTCATGCTAAAACATGCGTGCCGTGGTGCCTGACAGCAGCAGTCACTTACATGCTGTTCTTTTCAACTTTCTTACAAATAATAGTTGAACCAAAATATTAATAAGACACTTAAAAAAAACAGTGTTTATCCAACACTGATGAGAAGTTTCTTCAGCGTATTAGGATGATTTCTGAAGGATCATGTAATATTCTTCATGAAAATGATTCCTAGTTTTATTATAATAGAAGTGTGTTAAACATGTTTTGGTGTTATCTGGTATAACCACAGCTTTACTAAAAACACTATGGATAAACTACGGTTAAGGTAGTAAAACCCCAGTTCACCATGGTCGAACAACATAACTTCCTTTAGTAAAACGCTGGGGACTTTTCATTAGGGACTCTAAATACAAAACATTTTAAACTAATACTTCACAATATTACCGCAGCCTTGGCGAACACAAACCTCCTGAACGGTAATGTTCTGGTCATTTGTATCCGTGAATCTCTAGAAAACCAGGTGAGTCTGAGCACAACTGCACTGACCTGTCTGGCCACCTCTCTTAAGCACGCCACACCCTGCTGGAAGTTTGGGAAGACAACAGAGCCGTACTTCTGATACTCAGGAATGGGTCGGATCTTCAGTGTCACTTCCGTCACCACTCCCAGAGTTCCTAAAGAGCAAGACACATACGCTTTATCAGCTTCATAATATGAGAACCCCAAGGAAAATCTGATTCAGGATCACCGTCTCACTCTCAAGGCCTGAACATGTGAGAAGCATGACTTCAATAGTCTTTAAAATTAAGCAAAGGGTGTGAGAGAGTTTACACACACACATAAGAGTGTAGCCCTTGGCTCTCTGCAGGAGATCTGCGTGTTCATTTTCACCTGAACGCTCAAGTTTCTTCCGCTCTAAAAAAGGAGGCAGAGAGATTTACAGACTGTGTTGTGTGACATAAAGCAGGTCAGTATCAAACGGCACACGAGGGCCTGGCGCTGCAGGATTCCTGTCCCAAACCAGCGTGACCTCTGACCCTTGAGGGAAACCCTACATCTGCGGCTCTGAGACTGGGCTTCTAGACTCATTACTGACAGCCCAGAGCGAGCGCACTGGTGATAAAGTCCTGTGGAGAGTTTATGTGACCCATCAGTGAGAGCGTAAGCTGGACCAGGCTTTATGAGCAGAACACATCCTTCACTCGCAGTCTTCGTTAACATGCAGTACAACTGCTAAAAAGGTTTGTTTGTTTTAAACTGCTTCAGTAAAAACCTCTTTATTGGTTTAACTGTAAGTTACCATATCATACATGGTAAAAATATATGCTTTAATGTTACTTTATATAGAATTATACTTTAAAATACTGCCAAAAATGATTGTTTTTAGATGTAAAAATAAATGAATGTATAATTTATGGTGAAAAACAGTAAAAGTAAATTGTTTACATCACATTATATGCAATAGTACTGTTAAATACAATCAAATGATAGTTTTCGGGAGGGAAACAGATTGATGTAATGTTGAATGGTGAAAAACTGTAAGTGTTTTAACATTAACGGTAACATATTACAATAAGGTGTCATTTGTTAACATTAGTTATACACGGCTTGTTGGAATACTGGCTTCTGATTGGTCAGTCGCCACACTAGGTTTGTTATTCCCAGATAACGACCGGTAAAACGAATAACACAGGCTCATCCGGGTACTACACGTCATCTTGATCCTGTGGCTTAAAAATGCATAACCACAAGTTAACATCAATTTTAACGTACAGGAAAAGCAAAAGCAGTGGATAGAAGATGACTCGACTGACTTGCCGGTTAAAACTCTTTTTTATTACTGTATTATATTATTATCTACTTTCGCTTAATGTCGGGCTCTATTCTGTGATAACAACCTGCTGTACATTATCCCTCACTTAACAACAGCTTGTGATATTAATAATGCATTAGCAAATACTGAAATTAGCATTAAGAATTAATTCATCCTGTAGAAGTATTGGTCTTTCTTAGTTCATGTTAACTAATGTACCTTACTGTAAAGTGTTACCACAATAAATATATAATTCTACTGTAAATCTGTGTTTTTGGACGTAAAACTGATTAACATCTCCTGATCTATCTTAAATTATGATATTAAATGAATGTTTGTTGCATATTTTGGAGTAATAGCGTCACCGCAGTGGTGTTTTGTATGTTTGTGTGTCCCAGTCTGTGTATGTTCTATTCAAAAGCTGTGGAAATGCTTTATGAACAGGAAACTTCAACTCAGCACAGGGCTTTCTATTACACCAACTATTATGGTGCTTATCACAACATTTTAGGCTACAAAGAAGATTTTGGTAAAAGAATGGAAAAGGAAGAATAAGTTACCAATGAAATGAAATCAGTATTTTCAAAATTCATTTGTACTACAGAGCTAATTAATTCAGGAACAAAGCAAGTCCCTGCGTCCCATGTTACCAACTCTTTCTGCAACAAACAGCATTATACACATATAGTTTAGGATGGATAGTATACCCACAGGGACTCAGGCAGGGAATGTCTTTATGAACGGGTAATTGTATTGATTCGTTTAAAACACAAATTCATTCATAAACGAACAAGCTGTGATTGAACAGAGATGTGTAGCTGCTCGGCTGTGAGTTTGTATGAAACTTTTTTAGCCAACGAAAGAGAGCAAAATTAGGCAATACTGTTATAGTCAGAAGTGCAAGTCACATAATATTTAGGTTTTGTTTATTGAAACACCCGTTTCACCCGAAGCAGCAGCTTTAGAGGCAGGCTGACCGAAACACTGCAAGAGCGTAGCTCGTTTCATATCTCCTTTAGTGATTCATATTCACTAGTTGCTCACTCGCAATAGTCGTCATCAGAAACAGACTACACCACTGTTTTAAACATGCCAATAACCCATCATCACACACACACACCTCCTCCTGACCCCCGTAAAAACAACAACAATAACTCTCTCTCTCTCAAGTGTCTTAATGCCCCTGACAGTACCAAGACATTAAAGAAGCCAGATGTCCTTCATAATGGAATCATGAATGTTTAATTAATGCAGATTAATCCCGGGAAATATTCATCCTCCCACAAAGAACTCATACGAGCCATAAAAAGCTTCATAGACCATTTTACTAAACACAACGATTATGACCTATTTTCATCAGTTCAGGGCTTCTTGAACGCTTTAATGATTTCTTAGAGAGACAAATGAACAACAATATCCTTTTCTTTGGATAAAGGCCAGATGTTTAAACAGCCTCATGACTCATATAAGAAATCAAGCACATAGTTTGGACTAGTGTGAGAAACATCGGCACTGAAAGCTGAACTTGTTTCGCTGCCCTCTGCTGGTTCACAGGAAAGCCTGTTTCTCAGTTTCAGACTGATCATCCGACTGCACACAAACCTGCTTCAGCCAGATGGCATGACTGACAAATTACTTTTACTTTTGGGAGGAAGTACTATGGACTATGGAGTTTTCTAAGACTTGAGCAATGAATAGTTGTGCATTTGTTGAAACTGTAGTCATCCTGAGAATACCCAAGATGTTGTTGAGTTTGCTTGACTTGTAACATCGCATCACTTGCTGAACCAGGGAATGCTCTGCAGTGAATGGGTGCCGTTACAGTCCAAACATCACAGGGAGTGGACTTTTTTACTGGAGGGAGTGTTATTCTAGATGACTCATATTTAGCTTAGAAAGATGATGGGAAGGAGTGCAGGGGATTATTTGTGGACTGTTGTGATGTTTTTATCAGCTGTTTAGACTCTCATTCTGATGGCACCCATTCACTGCACAGGAGCAAGTGACATAATGATACATTTCTCCAAATCCGTTCTGACGAAACAAACTGAGAGTCAGTACATCTTCAAAAAGATTATTTGAAACGGATCTACTTTGCAAATTTTGTACCGTGAAGCGTGTGGTTACTGTTTTACTAAAAAAATGGACTTCACGCTGATATGACTGCAGCTCCACAAGAGAAGCCCAACATGACCTTAGATAAAGATAAACAAAACGTTTGCTTAGTAAATTTCTCTGATTAAGAGGACTGCTTTTATGAAAAGTGACTGATAAAAGTCTCACTATAATATAAACAACACCCTATGATTATCACGGACCATGTCAAACTAACATCAGAGTGCACAATGAGAAGATGATCCACTGAAAACAGATACTAAGATGTGAATTTCACCTCAAAAAAATGTATTATTCGCTATACTGTGTTAAGAATTTGCTAAAAATCAACTTAAAGGGATCATATGATTAAATTTAACATTTTCTTTCTCCTTGGAGTGTTACGAGCTGTTAGTGCAGAGATAAGATCCCAGAAGTTGTAAAGACTGAAGGCTCAAAACCAAAGAGATATTGTTCATAAAAGTTATAACTTGTCCACACCCCCCTAAAACCACTCGTTTAAACACGCCTCCACTTTTCTCCATCACAAACTCCACCCAAACATTCAAACTCCACCCAAATGTTTCCACAAAGAAAGAAGGCGGAGCTATGATTCTGTCTGTAGTGTTGCTGCGGGTGCCATGTTCTGGAGACGCTGTGTCGTTGTGAAAGTCAAACTACTTCCAATGTGCTTCCAAAAGAGACACGACTAGAAATCAGTGTTAAGTTGCGTTTCCAACACTGTTCCAGAACAGTTGAACACAAATATTAGAGTGTGTTCAGCACATTTACGGAGAAATGAAGGGTAGTTCTTGTTTATGAGGTGCAAATTCCTGGTTTGTAATGTGTTTTATTGTTTTGGTGTCGTAGCGCCGGGACGCAGCATCATGTTATGGTAAGGGGCGGAATATTTCCATCAGACGCTTATTATATATTATTATATTATTATACGGACGGTTTCAGCCAATCACAGTGCACTGGAGACCTGACCAATCAGAGCACACCTCGCTTTTTTAGAACAATGAGCTTTGTACAAATCGACCCAGGAGGCGGGGCTTAGAGGAGAAACAATTGCATTACACCAAATACACAGTTTTTGTTGTGTAGCTCCAGACTCCTGAACTGTGCTGTTTATCATCATTAGTGTTGTGTTGTGTTTCTCTCTCAGGACTGTGAGTTCAGTCACTCGGCGTACCTGCAGGTTTTCTGTGGTCTGTGTGCTCTGGGAATCATCCTGTGTCTCATCACGTCGCTGGCCGTGGAGTGGATGGGTTTGTGTGTTTCTCGGGAGCTTCACTGCAGCCTCCTGCGCACCATCGTCCTCGCGCCCATGAGGTCTGCTCCAAAACAACAGTCAGGTCCATAAATATTAGGACATCAACACAATTCTAATATTTTTGGCTCTATACATCACCACAAACATGTGCTTTAACTGCCAGCTTTAATTTAAGGGGATGTACAGGTCAACGGTGTTTTAAGTGAGCGATTTGCATTTGGAATCTGTTGCTGTCAACTCTCAAGATGAGATCCAAAGAGCTGTCAGTGAAGCAAGCCATCATTAGGCTGAAAAAACAAAACAACCCCATCAGAGAGATGGCAAAAACATTAGGCTTGGCCAAAACAACTGTTTGGAACATTCTTAAAAAGAAGGAACGCACCGGTGAGCTCAACAACACCAAAAGACCCGGAAGACCACGGAAAACAACTGTGGTGGATGACCGAAGAATTCTTCTCACAACCGATGGCCAGATCAAGAACACTCTCCAGGAGGTAGATGTACAGTATGTGCGTCAAAGTCAGCAATCAAGTAAAAGACTTCCCCAGACTGAATACAGAGGGTTCACCACAAGATGTAAACCATTGGTGAGCCTCAAAAACAGTAAGGCCAGATTAGAGTTTGCCAAACGACATCTAAAAAAGCCTTCACAGTTCTGGAACAACATCCTATGGACTTATGAGACCAAGATCAACTTGAGTGCCAGAGTGATGGGAAGAGAAGAGTATGGAGAAGGAAAGTAACTGCTCATGATCCTAAACACACCACCTCATCAGTGAAGCATGGTGGTGGTGGTGTCATGGCGT